>QNUK01000682.1:0-257500 GCA_013621035.1 Clarias magur
AGAAAATTGTAGTTTGTGTATGAGTGCCAGAGGATATATTTGCATTTGCAAGCTTATGGCAAATTCATGTCTTTAAATATCTGGGAAGGGACACAGTATTCTAACTGTTTTTTTGTGTCACATGTAGATGGGCTGTACGTGTGTGTGTGTGTGTGTGTAAGCGAGAGAGAAATAGAAGTGCATATCAGTAGGCAGGTATGCATACTGTATGTGTGTGATATTGTACAGTGAGAGGGTCAGCAGGCAAGGAAGCAACCATGCAGTGCATCATTTGTTTGTGTTTGTGTGTATGTTTAGTTTTGGAGACACACATTCTGGGCATGGGTTTGAAGTGTAAATGAGTTTCATAGGATTTTTTTTTTGCAAATGGCTTTGACAGTCACAGTGGATTTAATTACAGCTCACTGGTGACCCACAATTTCCTGAGGTTCATGTGTAAGGAATAAAGGGGGGCTTTCATCCTTTCAAACACAGGGGGGCACTCTGCTTCTTTCCTTGAACATCCCTCATGATCCAGATTGTCATAGGAGTGCAGAACTCAACAGAACAAAATAGACATATTTGAGAGACTTTGACAGCAGAAAAATGTAAGACATTCTTCTTTTGGTTTGGCCTTTCAAACCGGGTTCCAGGCTTTTAAAGATAACTTTTACAAGATAACTTGTACTGCTAATCCAGACAAAAATTGAAGGATGAACATACAAAACATGCTAGGCTTATGGACACTGTCTCTGCAACATCTTGTGTGTTTCTTGATTAAATTTAAAACGTTCTTTATTATAGGATATGCTGGCAAACATGCGCATGTTATGAATCAAATTGTTGCTTTTCAGCATGCAAACACACACACCCTTGCAGGTATACACACTTAGCCACAGGTCTCTATCTTAATCTCTGCCTAACACAAATAGACACACATTAATATAATTGCCTAATGAGCCACAGGTGTTAAGCATTACCTGGTACCTGTTGACTTCACCACCCTCTCTCTATCTGCTGCCAGATATCCCCATTGCCCAACTCAGGGAGCCATCCAGCCTGCAGTTGAGTACCCCCCACTTCGACACAAAAGAAGTCAGCCATCTGTGCACCCAGGCTCTGGACCACCTCAAAAAGCTGAAGCAACATGTTGAAATCCTTCATGCATTGGAATGGGGGTAAGGGGTGATTTGAACTGAGGGTGAAATAATGTCTCAGTAGGTAGTCCCAGAGAGTGAGGACTGTCCTCTTGATGCCCAGACACTCCTTCTGTATGCTGCTGAACTTCATCTTTCCCACTGACAGTTTCTGGCTAATATACAGCACTGGGCACTCTTCCTCCTTCACCACCTGGGACAAAATGGCCCCTGGCCTTTTGTCTATTGTGTCATTCTGCAGAAGAAAGGGGGGAGAAAAGTCATGTGAATGCAATCACGAGCCCCCACAAAACCACTTTTTCCTGGTTAAAATCCAATTTGTATGACTCCATGCTGCTCCAGCAAAATTTGCTCAGACAGATGTTTTTCTGGCCTCAAAAAATTTATCTTTCTCACTACAGGTCTACTTTAACTTTTGTATTTCTCCTAAAGGTAACTTAGGAGAAACAAGAATGCAATGCTATTAAGATGCTTACACAAAAAATAATGAGTAACCTGAAATGTACATGAAAACAGTGCTACATTTGAATGAGAAGCAAATGAGTCATATTTAACACCTTATTGAGATTAAACTAAAAATATATAAATGAGAAGCAGGAAACACAAATGAGAAATAGTACGAGTCTTATTAAGCATAGCAATAATCCTCAATTAACAGCATACAATGAGTATCACCATCTGAGACCAGTCAGTGTCCATATTGACCTCATTACAACATTAAAACCACCAGGTTAACGATATATAAAATATTACTGTAGCCCACATGGAAAAATAAATACATATAAACCAGTTAAAGTAAATTACCAAGATAATATTTCTACAAACAAAGTTTTGTATTGGTCTTTATTTATAGAATATAATTAACTGATGTCTCTAAAGTTACATGTTGTGGCACTACTAAACACTGAACATTCCATAGTAAAACTACTGGTTTCCAAAACTGATCATGCAGTAACATTAACTTACTTAAAAAAAAAAAAAGATAAATCAATAAAACCTCCACTAATTTCTTTTTACATTGGTGTTCAAAGGAATAATAAAATTAACTGAATGTTGCAAACCACTTGGTTAATTTAGAACAAGCTTACTAATAATATTGTAACCAGCTGAGTGACTTCTGGGTGGCACAGTGGCTTAGACCCATCACCTTGCACCTCCAGGTCCTGGATTCGATCCCCCCCCTTTGGGTCTGTGTGTGCGGTGTTTGTACGCTCTGCACGTGCTTGGAGGATTTTCTCCGGTTTCTCACAGTAAAAAGACTGCATGTTTTGGTTAATTGGCGTTCCCAACTTGGCTGTACTGTATAAATGGATGTATTTTTACTGCTCAAAATTTCAACCTCACTAGTTTTAAGCTACGTTTACACTGTCCGTTAAATGTGACCCAATTCCTTTTTTTTTGCTTTTATGTGACACATATCGGATATTTTCTATGTCCGTGTAAACAGGAAAAAAGGCATGCATTCCGATATTTCAAGATCGGTTTCAGGCCTCCTTCATGTGGAAATAAATCAGATATAAATCAGATATGTGCTAATGTGATTGTCGTGTAAACAGACAGATCGGATTTTCTGAGGCATTGCGCTCTGTACATCATTAAAACTGCGACTTCTTCACGGTTTAATGATGTAATTAGGCACACCGAGGCGCTGCTCATCCCAAACAGATGCGCCAGTGTGCGGTAGCCCGCACCTGTTGCAAGCCACCAGAGAGCGACCCCGACACGTCTCACACCCAGACATTCCTCTGAATGGTTGAGGACACAATAAATGAAGCATATGCACAGGCTGCAATGATGGCCCTTTTCCTCTTTCTCCATTTCGCGAACTTTACATATATCGCAGAGCTAGCATCAAGCATATTTCGCCTTCGTCCATCTTGGCTAGTGTGTAGTGCAAGAACCTCCCTTTAAGTATGCGCAATGTTTCAGACGGTATGGCAAGTGTAAACACTTGAATCGAATATGGGTCATAGTTGAAAGAATGTGTAAACAGACGGTCAGAAAAATCAGTTATAGGTAACAAATCAGAATTGGGCATCGAGACCTGCAGTGTAAATGGGGCTTTAGTTATTGTAATGATCAGCCAATAGACAACCGTGTGTTTTCTGTTAATAAACTAAATGACAACAGTATTTTCTCCAATCCGACTGAGTTGTCTTTGGTTTTTTTCAACGCACGGTGAGCATAACTAACCAAAACCTTACATTATCTCTCCCTAAGTTCAGCTGCCCTAGGGAGGCATCCTGGTGACATCCTTACTAGATGCCTTTACATGCAACAGAGCAGCAATTCTACTCACAAATGTTTCTAGTGGATGACTGAGCTTCTCATCCTACAGTACCTCTAACAGGAAAGCCAGCTACCTTTCTGAGAAAACCCATTTCGGCCACTTGTATTAGCAATATTGTTCTTTCAGTTATGACCATAGGTGCGGGCAGGAACGAAGACCGGTAGGTTGAGAGCCTTGCCTTTTAGCTCAGCTCTGTTTTTGTCACACCAGTGCGGTAAATCAACTGCAATACAGCCCATGCTGCTCCGATTGTCTGGGCCAACCTCACGCTCCAATGTCCCATTACTTGTTAACAATACCCCGAGATACTTAAACTTATTTAGTTGGGTAATGACACACTCCCTACCTGGAGTAGACAGTCCATTGGTTTTGAATTATGTTCATGTAAAGGGAAAAAAGCAGTGTGTAGATGTGTGTAGACAAACGACTAACACTTTTGTAGCACTGAGCTCTCTCTTTATTGCTTTTTACACACCACTTGTAACTGACCATTTGTTTCCTTATATCCTACCCACAAACCCCTGGGACCTTCCACATCATTTATTGTAAACAACCACCAGGGGGTGACAAACAACCATTAACATAATCTACACTCACCTAAAGGATTATTAGGAACACCTATTCAATTTCTCATTAATGCAATTATCTAATCAACCAATCACATGGCAGTTGCTTCAATGCATTTAGGGGTTTGGTCCTGGGAAAGAAAGGTGATTTAAGCAATTTTGAGTGTGGCATGGTTGTTGGTGCCAGATGGGCTGGTCTGAGTATTTCACAATCTGCTCAGTTACTGGGATTTTCATGCACAACCATTTCTAGGGTTTACAAAGAATGGTGTGAAAAGGGAAAAACATCCAGTAATCAGCAGTCCTGTGGGCGAAAATGCCTTGTTGATGCTAGAGGCCATAGGAGAATGGGTCGACTGATTCAAGCTGATAGAAGAGCAACTTTGACTGAAATAACCACTCGTTACAACCAAGGTATGCAGCAAAGCATTTGTGAAGTCACAACATGCACAACCTTGAGGCGAATGGGCTACAACAGCAGAAGACCCCACCGGGTACCACTCATCTCCACTACAAATAGGAAAAAGAGGCTACAATTTGCACGAGCTCACCAAAATTGGACAGTTGAAGACTGGAAAAATGTTGCCTGGTCTGATGAGTCTCGATTTCTGTTGAGACATTCAAATGGTAGAGTCAGAATTTGGCGTGACAGAATGAGAACATGGCTCCATCATGCCTTGTTACCACTGTGCAGGCTGGTGATCGTGGTGTAATGATGTGGGGGATCTTTTCTTGGAACACTTTAGACCCCTTAGTGCTAATTGGGCATTGTTTAAATGCCACGGCCTACCTGAGCATTGTTTCTGACCATGTCCATCCCTTTATGACCACCATGTAGCCATCCTCTGATGGCTACTTCCAGCAGGATAATGCACCATGTCACAAAGCTCAAATCATTTCAAATTGGTTTCTTGAACATGTCAATGAGTTCACTGTACTAAAATGGCCCCCACAGTCAACAGATCTCAACCCAATAGAGCATCTTTGGGATGTGGTGGAATGGGAGCTTCGTGCCCTGGATGTGCATCCCACAAATCTCCATCAACTGCAAGATGCTATCCTATCAATATTTCTAAACAATGCTTTTAGCACCTTGTTGAATCAATACCACATAGAATTAAGGCAGTTCTGAAGGTGAAAGGGGGTCAAACACCATATTAGTATGGTGTTCCTAATAATCCTTTAGGTGAGTGTACATCCCCCTTCTTAATGATGAGTGTATCCGTCTAGGTTTAACATGAATATGAATTAACAAGAAACAGTTCTAACAGTTGCAGTTTTTAAAATTTTTTATATATATATTTTTTTAGACTAAATATATAACAGTGTTATTTTATTTACTATATATAATATAATTTCTTTTTATACAGCCAAATGGAACAGGGCTGTAGCAATATAAGTTATGAGCTAATGTAGTATAGGCCCTGTATAGAGAATTGGGCTTCAATACTCTTCCTGAGCGGGTGACGACCACGGGTGCTTCATGCACCTGTTCTGTTTGCGGCTGGTCAACATTTTTCTGGGGTTCTGGCAGAAGTTCCTTGTTGGTTTTGAGTGTGACCTGTGTAGTTGCAGGCAGGGTGTATTGCTCAGGTGTATGCAGGAGATGGCGCCTGTTTCTCACATGTGTGACATCTCCAGCCTGAACCTGGTAGCTGTTTGGCTGTGGTACTCTTCCTATTATTGTTGCCAATCTGTCATATCCCTTGTCAATCTGTATTCTCACTGTCTGTCCTGCATGCAATGAGGCCAAGGGCCTGGTTGACCTGTCGTAATGTGTCTTTCCTGTCTGTGATTGGCAAAGTCTGGTTATAATGGTCGCACTGGTTAAATTTGGGAGCTGGTCTATTTCAAACCAGCCGGAATAGGAGTCAACGAGCACCAAGTATTCTTTTCCTCTCCACTCAAAAATGTCCGCCGCTGTAAGGGCCCATGGCAAGTCTGGTATATCATGCAGTTGAAGGGGCTCCCTTGTTTGTTGTGGTCTGAGGGCATTACAGGGAGCGCATCTGGAGACTTCATGTTCATTTTCCTGGTAGATACTAGGCCAAAACATGGTTTATTTGGCCCTGTGCTTTGTTGCTTAGACCCGGGTGACCTTGATGCAGTTCTTTGATATAGTAGTGTTGCAGTGAGTGGGGAATGATAAAATGCTGACCACAGAGCAGTAAGCCATCATCAACTGTGAGTTCATCTCTAATAGCATAGAATTGCCTAAGGTCATGTGGCAACTTCTTTGGTGAGTCAGGCCAACCTGTGACAACGACCTCAAACAAATGCCTGCAAATAAGGTCTGCCTGCGTATCCTGTTCCAGTTCCTCAATTCTCCGGCTTCCATTGTCATCACATCATAGTGCTCACTAGTTTCGGCCCAGTCAGTGGAGGGAAAGTGTGCGCATGAGAGTGTGTCTGCTAAGTATAGCTCTCTGCCTGTCTTGTAAATAACATTGAGCATCATCCTTTGAAGGCGTTCAAAGGGTGAATGTAGGGTTTTTTGTAGAATAGTGAGTGATGAATGAAGGGGCTGATCAGTTTCGATGGTCACTGGATGGCTATATATGTAGTTGTGGAATTTCTGACAAGCATAGACAAGGGCCAGCAGCTCCTTCTCTATCTGAGCATAATGTGACTCAGTCTCTGTCAGTGCTCTTGAGGCAAACGCCACTGGCTTATTGCTCTGGAGGCAGACAGCACCCAGACCGTGCTGTGATGCATCCGCAGATAAAACCATTGGCTGGTGCATGTCGAAGTACTGAAGTACAGGAGGGCTTGTGAGGAGTTCTTTAAGTCTGGTGAACGCTGCCATGTGGTGCTCCTACTATGTCCACTCCACATCTTGAAGTAATAGTTGACACAGGGGGCTATGATTTCGCTGTACCCTGGGATGAATTTTGATAAATAGTTTGTCATACCCAAGAACCTTTGAACACCATGCTTGTCTGCTGGGGTTGGCATAGAACGGACTGCATCCGTCTTCGTTGGGTTGGGCTTTATGCCCTGGTCAGTTAGGAGGTGACCCACATATGGCACCTCAGACACCCGGAATCAGCATTTATCAGGGTTTAGCTTGAGATTCACAGCACGTTTTCTGTCCATGACCTGCCAGAGACACAGATCATGCTTTTCTCTTGTTCTGCCCCAAACAAGGGCAAAGATTGCACATGGCTGTGCATCGGAAATGATTGCACATGGCTGGCCTTCAAAGACACCTGCTCCATACACCTTTGGAAGACTTCACTACCTGTGGATATTCCATAGGGCATGCGGAGGAAGGCATATCGGCCCACAGGGGTCATAAACGTGGTCAGCTTTGATGATTCCTCACTAAGTGACACATACCAGAATCCACACTTTGCATCAAGAACGCTGAACACCTTGGCACCTCTCATGTCGGCGATCACCTGTTCTATTGTTTTCATGGGATGGTGCTGACTAATTAGGGCTTTATTGAGGTGGACAGGGTCAATACATAGTCTTAGGATACCATCTTTTTTACATGTTGCCACCATAGAGGACACTCACTCTGTGGGCTCTTGAATTGGTTTAATAACTCCCAGGTTGAGTTCATTGATTATTTTGACTTTCATTGCCAGCGGCACTCTTCTTGGAGCACATATCATTGGGTGCACTGAGGGGTCTAGGCACATATGATAAACTAAAGTCTGTTTGCCTATAGTGCTGCAATCAAAGAGGTCTTTGTACTCTGTAAGTTCAGCCCCCCGCCCCCCCCCTGCTGGAGAGCATGCACATTTGGGCCCAGATGCACAAACTCTAGTTTGACACTGTCTTTGAGGCTGTGGTCTACCTGTGCACCTGGGTCGATGTGTTGGAGAACATCTCTGGACAGTACATTGCACCGGGCTCCAGTGTCGATCTTCACCTTGAGCTGCTTCCTTGTGTTAGATGTGGACAGGATAGTAAATCAGCTGGTACCTCACAGTAAAATAAGTCTGCTGGTTCACATGCAATCTGTGCATCAAGTTCACTTATTCTATGTATCTGTCCTCCCCTCTGTATGTTGTGGGGTGCTCTGTTCGAATGAGATGTACCTTGTCCTTGTCTGTTGTATGTGCATGTTCTACTTGATCCGCATTATTTAGAGAAGTGGTTCCATTTTCCACATGCATTGCAGAGTTTGTTGAAGCCTGGACAGCTGCTGCAGTCAGAATGTTGGCCCCCATAATTAGAGCCAGTAGAAAACTGCACAGCACAAACTTCACTTTCCTTCTTTGATTCTCTGATGTCTGCTTCTTTTTTTTCTCCTTTATTTCTTTTTTAAGACTGCTTATGTAGCATGCACATTTCAATAGCTGGGCTCAAAGTTAGATTTTTTTTCTTTCAGGAGCTGTGTGCGGATAATGTCATTGTAAATGCCACATACCAATCGATCTCGTATCAGGTCATCATGTAACGAATTTGCATTTTGCAGCTAGTGTTTTTAATGTGGCTACATACGACTGTACTTTTTCATGTGGCTTCTGGTTCGTTGTATTAAATGTGTGTCTGTCCATAATTACGTTCTTTACAGGCAAGCAAATTTCCTCAAATTTCTTTACCAGTATGTCTGCATCCTCGGGATCTTCCCCCTCCTCGAAAGTGAATGTGTCATATTTATCTTGGGCATCGGGACGGGCAAGGTTGAGAAATGTGTACGATTGCACTTTTTTTAGTTGCCGCAGAAAGACCGGTGTTGCATTATATGCACCATTCACGCTTAAATTTCAACCAGGTGTTGCATTATATGCACCATTCACGCTTAAATTTCAACCAGTTGTCTGTGATATTCTCATTAAAAATGAGGGGGTCAAGCTTGCGAAGTTCTTGTGCCATCAGTACATGTTTACTTTGGACACTTTGGACATGTGAATGTGTGTAGACAAACAACTAACACTTTTGTAGCACCGAGCTCTCTCTTTATTTCTTTTTACACACCAGTTGTAACTGAACATTTGTTTCCTTATATCCTAGCCATAAAATTCCACATCATTTATTGGACAAGAAAGATCTGGGCGTGATATTAGACAGTAACCTCACTCTCACTCACTCACCATCATTACCGCTTAATCCTGTATTCAGGGTCACGGGGAGCCTGGAGGCTATCCCAGGAGACTTAGGGCACGAGGCAGGATACACCCTGGACAGGGTGCCAATCCATTGCAGGGCACACAGACATACACACTCACACACTACGGGCAATTTGCCGATGCCAATTAACCTAACCTACATGTCTTTGGAATGTGGGAGGAAACCGGAGTACCTGGAGGAAACCCACCAAGCACTGGGAGAACATGCAAACTCCATGCACACAGAAGCGGGAATCGAGCCTGACCGGGGATCGAACCCGGACCCTGGCAGTGCAAGGCGACAGTGCTAACTGTCACCACCATGCCACCTAGACAGTAACCTGTCCTTTGAAAATAATATTTCTTACAGCCTTCTTCCATCTTAGAAATATTTCCAAGCTTAGGAACATTTTATGTGTATATGATGCAGAAAAGCTAGTTCATGCTTTCATTACATTATTTTGCTGTTTTTTGTGGTAGCTTCCTGTTTTTCATATTGTTCCCGCGAAAGTTCCTCGTCTGTTTGAAACAGCGTTTTATATTATATTTTGTTTAGTTTTTTATAATTATATATTTTTCCCGTTTTTACGCTTTAATACTACTGGACTTTATCCGATTTTTTGCGCTTTTTGGGAGAACGCGCGTATCATCTGACCAACAACAAGCGAATCCATCACCAAATAATCACAACTCCGGCACAAAGGTACGTTATCATGTCTACCATTCAGCTCGCTCAGTGTGTGGAGTGCAGGATGTTTAGACATTCTTCCTCCGTCATTAGTGATAATTTTATTTGTGATAGGTGTGTGTTAGTTAGCACCCTGACGGAGAAGATAGTAGCATTAGAGGAGCGCATCCAGACTTTAGAGAGGGTTAGAGAGCGCGAGAGCAGCGTTAATCCTGTAGTGGAAAGTCTGGGTGCCACAGGTGGAGATAATCATCCCCCGACTCCGGCAGTAGAGCCCTCACAGCGGGGCGAGTGGGTGACGACTCGGCGGCATACTCGTTCAGCCAAAGCTAACGCTAAGGCTAGCCCACCGGAGCACACCTCTTCTGCGCTTCACGTGTCCAACAGGTTCGCTCTCCTCAGTGATGCACCCGCTGAGAAACCTGAAAGAGCTCTGGTTATAGGAGACTCTATACTGAGACATGTGAAATTAGCTAGGCCTTTAGGGGCGGCAGTGGTCAGGTGTATCCCGGGAGCCAGAGCACCGGACATAGCAGGTAATCTTAGGGCTCTAGGTCAGCATAGGTTCTCTAAGATAGTGGTACATGCTGGAGCTAACGATATACGCCTTCGTCAGTCAGAGGTTAGCAAGAGTAACTTTACAGAGGTGTTTAAAATAGCGAAGGCGATGCCCGAAGAAGTAGTTTGCTCTGGTCCCATCCCAATGAGACGTGGCGACATAGCTTACAGCAGGTTATGGTCGCTGAACCGCTGGATGTCCAGGTGGTGCTCCGAAAACAACGTGGGCTTCATAGACAATTGGAAGACTTTTGAGGGCAAAACTGGCCTGTTAGGGCGGGACGGTGTCCATCCACTCGGGAAGGTGCTGCTCTCATTTCTTGTAGTATAGCACATAGTCTCAGAAGAGGCCTAGTTAATCGGTGACAATCCAGAGCCAAGGCCAGGGAGCAGACAGACAGGCTAAACCAACCGTCTGCTAGCTGCATAGAGTCGTCACTCAGGGTTCATCAGATTGAGACTGTGTCTGTTCCCCGAGATAAACATAAACATACATTTAGAAAGACTCAGAAAGTCTGTTTTAGTAATTTAATTAACATAGACACCACAAACTCAGATCACACTGAATGCGCAGCCAGCACCTCTGATCTGAAGCTAGGACTGTTAAATATTAGATCTCTCGCATCTAAAGCAGTTATTGTTAATGAAACTATCACAGATCAGGAGCTTGATATATTATGTTTAACAGAAACCTGGATTAAACAGGACGAGTATGTGGCTCTAAATGAAGCTAGTCCTCCTGGATACAGCTACATACACCAGCCTCGGCTAACTGGTAGAGGAGGAGGAGTCGCAGTTATTTATAACGATAATCTGTCTCTCGTACAAAAACACAGTTTTAAATCTAATGCATTTGAAGTTCTCTATAGTAACATAAAGTCAGCTCAGTCAATCCCGCTAATCATCATTTACAGACCCCCTGGGCCGTACTCGGAGTTTCTCTGCGAATTTGCAGATTTCCTTTCAAACCTTGTTGTTTCTGTAGATAAAGCGTTAATTGCTGGAGATTTTAATATTCATTTTGAGAATCCAGAAGACCCTCTGAGAACAGCATTCTTGTCCATACTGGACTCAGTAGGAGTAAATCAGTGTGTAGTAGGACCCACTCATAAAGCAGGTCACACTTTGGATTTAATATTATCCTTCGGATTAAGTATAGGAAATATAACCACAATTCCACAGTCTGAAGTTATCTCGGATCACTACCTTATCTCGATTAAAGCGTGTCATAGTAATAATGTACGCACAGCACCGCGCTTCCACCTTAAACGTACGTTTACATCAAATACCACACAGAGCTTTATCAATAATCTTCCAGAATTATCTACTTTGATTGGATCGCCATCTGACTTCACAGAACTCGAACAGGCGAATGAATATCTAGAGTCAGCACTTCGTTATAGCTTAGATAATGTCGCTCCAGTTAAAATGAAAATGATTAGAGATAAGAAACTCGCTCCTTGGTATAATGACCACACACGTGCTTTAAAACAAACCGCTCGCAAATTTGAACGTAAATGGCGCCAAACTAAATTGATAGTATTCAAAATAGCTTGGAAGGAGAGCATCCTGAACTATAAAAAAGCTCTCAGTGATGCTAGATCAACGTATCTCTCCACTCTTATAGAAAATAACAAAAACAACCCGAGATTTTTATTTAATACCGTAGCTAAATTAACTAAAAACAAGACCACTGCAGAAATCTCCACAACAACATCATGCAGTAGTGAGGATTTCATGAACTTTTTCAATAATAAAATCATAAATATTAGGCAAAAAATTCAGGCTTTGAAACCAGACAATTTAAATAATTCAGATGATCTAACCACATCACATCAGAACTTAGAACACTTTACTCCCCTTGAAGCGAGGGAACTAATTTCACTCATCTCTTCTTCAAAATCGTCAACCTGTATATTAGATCCTATACCGACACATTTTCTCAAGCAGATAGTACCAGCAATAATAGAACCCCTGTTGAAAGTAATTAACTGTTCACTCAGTAGTGGGTATGTCCCCAAATCCTTTAAATTAGCCGTTATTAAACCGCTAATCAAGAAACCTGACCTTGACCCCTGTCTGCTTTCTAATTACAGGCCGATATCAAACCTTCCGTTTATCTCCAAGATTTTGGAAAAGGTAGTATCACAGCAGCTATGTTCACATCTACACAGAAATAGCATAAATGAACTGTATCAGTCAGGATTTAGGCCTCATCACAGCACAGAGACAGCACTTGTTAAAGTAGTAAACGACCTCCTATGGGCCTCTGATCAGGGTTGCGTCACTATACTTGTGGTATTGGACCTCAGTGCAGCTTTTGACACCATTGATCATAGTATTCTCCTTCACAGATTAGAAAAGGTAGTAGGAATTAAGGGAACTGCCCTCTTGTGGCTCAGATCCTACTTGACTGATCGTTATCAGTTTGTAGATTTAGATGGTGACCATTCCTCATGTTCTCAAGTGGAGTTTGGTGTTCCGCAGGGCTCAGTTTTAGGCCCACTGCTTTTTTCCCTTTACATGCTTCCTCTGGGCAACATAATTCGTAAACATGGTATTAGTTTTCATTGTTATGCTGATGACACACAAGTATATGTCTCCGCAAAACCAGATGAGAAAAACCAGTTTGCTAAAATTGATGTGTGCAGGACATTGGATGTTAATTAATTTTCTTCTGCTTAATCCTGATAAGACAGAAGTTCTGGTTATAGGACCACAAGTAGCTAGAAGTAAGCTTTCTGATCACACTGTAACTTTAGATGCCTTTCTGTTCCATCAAGTGCAACAGTTAAAGACCTCGGTGTGATTATAGATTCCAGCCTTTCGTTTGAAGCTCATGTAGATAATATCACCAGGATAGCTTTCTTTCACCTTAGAAATATTGCCAAGATAAGAAACATATTGTCACTAAATGATGCAGAAAAACTAGTTCATGCTTTTATCACCTCTAGGTTGGACTATTGTAACGCCTTACTGTCTGGTTGTTCAACTAGGTGTATAAACAAGCTTCAGTTAGTACAGAATGCAGCAGCGAGAGTCCTCACCAGAACCAGAAGATATGAGCACATCACCCCTATCTTATCTACACTGCATTGGCTCCCTGTGAAATTTCGCATCGATTTCAAGATACTACTTTTGACATTTAAAGCACTAAATGGTCTTGCGCCACAGTATTTGAGTGAACTGTTAGTGTCTTACGATCCGCCACGCCTACTTCGATCAAAGGATGCAGGCTGCCTGTCAGTACCACGTATTATTAAAATTACAGCAGGGGGCAGAGCTTTTTCTTACAAAGCCCCAAAGTTATGGAATAGTCTTCCTGTTAATGTTCGGGACTCAGACACAGTCTCAGTGTTTAAGTCTAGGCTAAAAACCTATTTATTTAGCCAAGCATTTTTGTAAATAGATTAACCTTAGGTAAAGGAGCAGATCTGGGGGACTCATGGACGTAGAGTATTCTGGTGAACTGGTATGTTTAGATGCTGTCCTCCCCACTCTCATTGTTCACTCAGGTTTGTTGACGGTGAGGTGATTGGTTGCTTTACATCTCAGGGAGCCCTCATGTTTGTGTTTCCTTCTGGCTCTCCCTTTTTAGTTATACTGTTATAGTTAGTCCTGCCGGAGTCCCTGCTTGCACTCTGCACTAAATATACATTCACCTTATACATGTTGACTGTGACCATACCTAACTGCCATCTCTCCTTTTTTTCTGTTCTCTCCTTTTCTGCTCTCCCTTTCTCTCCCTCTCTCCTTTCCCTCTCTCTGTCTCTCTGTCGAGCTATACATGTTCGCTCCTGAGTTGCCAGTGATTCAGACCCCTCTGCCCTCTGGAGCCGTCTAACCCGTCCTGGAGTCCTGCTTCTGGTTGGAGATCCCGTCGCATGGATGCCCCGTGTGGTCTGCCTGGATGCGCTTGGTGGCTGGGGATGGTTTCCATGAAGACTGTCCTATCATCGATTGATGCTCTGGGGACCTGTGACTTCAGTTGTTCGATAGCTCAGGACTGGAATCTCCTACAGTCTACCTGAGCCTCCAGGAACAAGCTGGACTCTTTTTAATTTAAATTTTTAACACATCTCCTGTTACCCTGAACTTCCAGTACACATTATTATGCTGATCATTCTCTGCTATCCGTTATCACCCAGATGAGGATGGGTTCCCTGTTGAGTCTGGTTCCTCTCAAGGTTTCTTCCTATTACCATCTCAGGGAGTTTTTCCTTGCCACCGTCGCCCTCGGCTTGCTCATCAGGGACAATCTTATCATTTTGATTCATACACATTGCATAAAAACTTACTTCTTTTTATTGTGTAAAGCTGCTTTGTGACAATGTCAATTGTTAAAAGCGCTATATAAATAAAATTGAATTGAATTGAATTGAATTACCTCCAGACTGGACTATTGTAATGCATTACTAGGTGGTTGTCCTGCATCATCATTAAACAAGCTATAGTTAGTCCAAAATGCAGCCACAAGGATTCTCACCAGATCAAGAAATATGATCATATAACCCCAATATTATCATCCCTGCACTGGCTACTTATTCTGTTTAGAATTAATTACAAACTAGTATTACTTACATAGAATGCTCTAAATGGTTTAGCTCTCTTATATCTAGCCAGTCTTCTGACACGTTACAATCCACCACGCTCCTTAAGATCACAAATCTCCAGACTTCTGGTAATTCCCAGAATATCAAAATCTACAAAAGGGCATAAAGCTTTTTCATACTTGGCTCCTAAACTTTGGAATAGCCTTCCTGACAGTGTTTGGGGCTCAGACACAGTTTTCCAGTTTAAAAGTAGACTCAAAACACATCTCTCTGGCATGCATGTAATTCATCATATAATCTCGTACTCCAGTACATCTATCCTGAATGGCAACTCTGCTAATGCTTTTCACCTGCTCTTTATTTTTCTACCCATCCCGAGGCATCTGGAGATTGTGCCAGCTTCAGTAGACAGAGGCCAATCCTGCGAGGATCCTTAGGCATCCAGAGAAGGACCAGAAATGTGCTTTCCTCGCCTTCGTTAATACGAATGATAGCTAACTCATCGGAAGCCCACATGACTCACTCCGCTCGTTCAAATCCAAATCCAGATTCGGAAATGCAGACATTGTTCCAACCCTTAGTACCACCTACCTCTCCAGGACCAGGGTTCCGCACACGCCAGCAGTATGGCGCATGGCTGTCCAGATCCAGAAAAAGGTAAGGAGAAAAGCCACAATTGTCTTCTTTTAAGCAGTGAAGTGTTGGTGTTGGTCAACAAATGAATCCCTGTAAAAACTGAACCATTCTGTTCGGATGTTAAAAGAGTTTTGAAAAGTCTAAATTTGCCATTCCACATTTAATGCCTTTAAAATGTCTTAATTTAGAGCAAAATGTCCTAAGCCCTTTTAACAAGATTTTCAGTCTAAAACTGGCTTAAAACTGTTGTCCTGTGTGTCTCTTCATTTCTGCAATTAGACATATCTCATTTAGTTACTAGCTTGACATATCAGTGCTTGAAATTTTTTATTTTATTTTCTGTCAAATGATCCTTGTCACCTCACTAAGGCAAGAGGTGATAAAGTAGGCTGATATGTATCTGTGTAGCTAAGAAATAGAAAACAAGTCGTTTTGGCTAATGAGTTCTCAAAATGTAATTATTGTTTTATACTACAATAATGATAGGGCAATCAATTTAACTTTGAATTGCGATTTGGTTGCATTAGTAGTCTTTGTGGTTAAGCTGTTCATCTCTTGACAGACCAAGGGCTCCATATCATCGAACCTTCAACAAGGATGTTATACTGCTGAATAGTCCAGCTGATGATACAGTTGTGAAACAGCGGACCAAACAACACTTGCATGAAATTGGACATATATTAAGTGCGTTTGAATTTTACAAAGCATGGGACAGTATAACACTTGTACAAAAAATCAAAGATGCCTTCAAAGAAAAATTCCACCAGATGTAAGGTATGAGTGCATTCAGTACAATAATTACAAGACCACAAATTGTCCAAAGCATTCATGTCCTCCAGGGTTGGAAACGTAAAATCTATTTCCAATTCTGGAAGTAAATATTTGCGGTAAAATTTTGATTCCGATGTGCACATCTTTTTTTTTTTTTTTCATCTACAAGGATTTAACCTGGCGACCTGCCTGGACTTTCCATGCTAATCCAGCCGTAAACTGTCTTTTCAAGCACACAGTATATCCTAACTGTAACCTGTCACTATTTCTGGGTAACAAATAGGAATTCTCATATTGATAATTTTTAACAGAAGAAAATTCTATATGTGGACGCATGTTGACGCCTGGACCCAAATGTGCCTATTTTGCTAAACCAGTACCCCCCCCCCCCCCTTTCACTTAGTTAACTGAAGTATTAAACGCAATATAATATTGGATAAATAATTAAACTTTCAAATTATGATTTATTACTTAGAAAGCAAACAAACAACTCTCCCCTTATAATCACTGAAAAGCCGTCACTCATCTTAGTTCATCTGAATCTTACAAAGTTAATTTTAAGTAATCAAAGAAGCTTTACACTGTGCAATTAATCTTTTAGTTACATCATGTCTAAACTGTTTGTTATAATGAGAGGATTCGCTAACATGCAGAATTTGGCAGCATTGAACAGAGAGCAGTGAATGGATCCTAACTTGACCAGTTTTGATTGGCTATTGTGTTTATGAAATCAACAGATATGTCTGTGATTGGCTACAATGATCAACGCTGCAAAAACATGCTGTAAATATTAACTTTCATTGAATCATTCATTCATATATTACTTGCTATTGTTTATCTTTTGAAATGTTTTTTCTTCAGAATAGTGCAACTCTTATTTTGCACACACACAGCTCATGAATGAGTCAAATTTTTATGTAGCCTGCTGATTTTGTTTTGCAAAAAGAGACACAGAAGAAATATGTTTGATATATAAATGTTTGACTTCATCTTTTTAACCGCATTGAAATTTAACCTGGGTATCAATAAGAATCAATAACCCTAATGTCCTCATAGAACTCTTAATTACAACTCCTCAACTGGGATTCTACTTGTGCCATGTGACTGATTGACCACTACAAATCTGTTTAGGCATTGATAGTGTTGCCATAGAAATGCACAGTTAATTAAAGTAGAATGTCACATTATCATCTCAAAATAATGGTACTTCTGGCACGAAACCACCATTCCTGTCATAGAATTATGGATCATGAGATTAACATTAAAGTGATAGTTCATCCAAAAATGAAAATTGTCCTCATTTACTCAACCTTGAGTTCCTTCAAATGTGTGAAAAACATGTCTTTCGCTGAACACAAAAAGTTGTTTTAATGAAAATGTGTAATCCCATTAACTTCCATTGTACTGTGGAAGTCATTGGGGACCTTTGTTTTCAAGTTCAAAACAAGAAAGAATCTCATTTCTCTTTTTGAAGCAACGTAAGGGTGAAAATTGACAGAATTTTCATTTTCGGGTGAACTATCCCTTTAAAATAATAAAAACTTTTTTTTTTTTTTAAACATTTTTTTGTTGTACATAGCTTGGAAATATTGATGGGGTGTGGAAACAGGCTGATTAAACCAAAGTTGAGTGATAGTCAAGAACTTAGTGATGATTGATTCAGAAAGTTTTCAAGTTAAAGACCTTATATGTACAGTAAGACCATCAAGACCACTTCACCAGGTAAGAATAACATGTGTTGCAAATAAAACAAGACTTTAGTGCATGAGAAATTCATATTTGTTGGAAAGAAATTGAAGTTATGTCCTCTTTGTTATAGGCTGAAATAGATTTGGATGAAAGCTTCTTTGAGGGTGACAAGTCATCTGACAGTTCAAATGGCGAGTCTTCCACCAGTGCCCAGTGCTCCACCAGAGACCAGTTCTCTTTAGTTGCACCATCTTTATCTGCTGGCCAGTCCTCCAGTTCTGCCCAATTAATCACAACTAGCAACACTTCCTGGGAAAGGGATTACAATACCTACCTTACTATTATTCAGGAAATTTCAGAGGATGAGGATGAGAATGGGGATCTTTGCAATCTGTAATTCTTAGAAATAATTCTTATAGTAGTGGATCAAACATTAAACAGAGCAAAATATGTTGTGATCTTTCATAGCATTGCCTTAACAGAGGACATTCCAGTCAAGCAAATCTTGAAAGAACTTTCGGAAAACATCAGTTGCAACCAAACATCAAAGTTTAATATAAACCGTGCAGCTGTATTGGATGGGGCAATACGTGGCTTTACAAGAGTCTCATACAACCCTAATAACAGGATGGTCATTAGGTTTTCTGATGACAAAGGCAGGTATGAAGAAGCCATTGATCTGGGAAGTCCTAGGAGGGAATTTTTACGCCTTCTCCTGGAAGCACTGCTGCGTTCTTCACTGTTTGAAGGGAAAGAGGGGAGCCTCAACTTGGCACTAGATTCACAAGGTATCAAAGTGCACTTGTTGTATGTGTGTCATACATTTAGTGAATGAAGTATGTAGGGCAGGGTGATATGATATCATTATCATCACAAATGTCAAATCTTTAAATTTAAAGGCAGATTTCTGCTGAGTGAAAGTTGCATAAACCAGACTGTTAATTTTGGTTTCATCATCAGACGACTCCTTATCATAAAAATGTGACAAACATTTGTCAAACATGTGAACATTTCAAAAATGAATAGTACATTTTTTGTCGCTTAAAGATGCACATTTGACTGTAGCTTGAATTGGCATGCAGATGTAAATTCATGTTCATAAAAGAAGATGGTAACATCTGTAAAAATTGTAACAGCATTAATTTATTAGGGTAAATTTAAAATATTCTGACTGAGTTAGAATTAAAATTAATCAGTGACCTCCCATAGTATTTGGATCATGTTAACCCCAGGTAAAACCATGTATTGTCATTACCATGGTAAAAAGTAAGTGTTGTTTCTATGGTACTTATAAAAACCAGTTGCCTAAAGTATGTGGCATTATACAAATACACTAAAACCGCAAAAACTTAAAAATACTGTAATTATATTAAATTATTCCCTTAATAAATGTAATATCTACATTAACATGATAAAATGCTATGCGAATATCCAATGTTTCTTATTCTTCTTGGTTTCTTGAAGCCTGACAGGCGCTGACTCTAGTGGTTCGAAAGGGGTGTCAGCCAGGCCTTCGAGTACAATAGTTAAGTCCCATGAAGGGACCGTCGCTCTAGTGGGCGGCTTCAACCGTTTAGCTCAACGAATAAAACAGGCAACCAAATGGTGTTTGCCCACAGAAACCCCATCATTCAGAGCGTGACAAACCAAAATAGCGTCTATGTACATTCTGAGCGTACTAGGGCATAAGCCCGAGGACAACTTTTCTTGGAGAAACTCCAGCACTGAAACAATCTGGCAGTGAACTGGGTCTATATGTCTTGCCATGCACCAATTTTCAAATACACTCCATTTGAGGGCATAAGTTCTTCTAGTAGAGGGAGCCCTGGCACTTAAAATAGTTTCAACTACGCTGGCTGAAAGCCCAGCATGACTTAGTTGGTCCCATTCAGGGGCCAAACGTGAAGGTTCCAGAGCTCGGGCCGGGGATGAAGTATTGTCCCCTGCGCCTGAGACAGAAGATCCCTCCTCACTGGAATCACCCAGGGTGAGCCGTCGAGGAGAGATATTAGATCCAAGAACCACACTCTGGTCGGCCAATGGGGCGCTATCAATTGACGGACCCTTGCCAGGACTCCTGGGAGCAGAACTATAGGTGGAAACGCATAAACTATAGGTGGAAACGCTGCTCCGAAAAGAGCACGAGCTTTGACACTTCGGCTGGATGGGGGGGTGTTAGGTGTTGGGTATCCTGAAGTATGGCAGGAGATGCCCGAACACCCAACTTTTCGTTGGAGACCGGCGCTCCCCGAAACACCAATGGTGGCGGGGATTGAACACCGGCCTCCCGGGAGTGCCAGGGAGGAGGCCCTGTTCTGTGATGAAAATCCAGGCGCCCCTCCCTGGGGGGAGACACCCCCACGGCCCCAGGTGCACAAACCTCAGGGCTTCCTCTTCGAAAAAAGGAAGCTCCTCAGATCCGGTCTTTTTGTAGCAGATTTCTGAGAAGAGCGGCGAGCCCCACCCCAGTCTTTACGAGGGGGTGTGCGGCTGGTCACGCTCTCCTTCTGCACCCCACGCCTGATAGGGGCCAGACCTGGCCGCGGCCCGGGTGGCCGACGGTCCCGGTTCTTGAGCACGGCGGGGAAGGAACCTCCCAAAGGCCTGTTCATATAGCTTCGCCTCCCGAAACCTAGTGGCGACGGAGTTAAAAGCGTCGCCAAAGAGGCCGGAAGGTGAGACGGGGGCATCAAGGAGGACAGCACAATCTTTATCCTTGATGCCCGTGAGGTTCAGCCACAGATGCCTCTCCGTGCATACCATGGCAGCCATAGAACGGTCCACAGCGCGGGCCGTCTGCTTGTTGCACGGAGAGACAGGTCTGTGGCTCGGCGCAGCTCTGCAAACGCCTTGTCATCAATAACTCTGCCGGTGCTCAGTTCCTTCAATAGGTCAGCCTGGTAAGCCTGCAAAACCGCCATGGTGTGCAGTGAAGGGCCAGCCTGACCTGCTGCCTGAAAAGCCTTCCCCACCAAAGCAGATGTCAATCTACACGGTTTGAAGGGAAGCGTAGGATTTTTCAGGGAAGATGATGTCCCAGGAGAGAGAGAGCCCGCAAGCGTCTCTTCCATCTGGGGCATCAACATATAACCGTGTGCTTTTGCATCAACGATATTCGAATAAGTCAAAGTCGATGGTACAAAAACACGCGATGAATACGGCCTGCTCCATGAAAGAGTTAATTCATCATGGAGGTCACCAAAGAAGGGGAGAGAGAGACGTTGAGGCTCCTCCCCCCGGCCACCCGACAGAAACCTGTCGTCCAATCTTGAACGCTTGGGGGAATCTCGCTTCTGCGGCCGGTCGATATGCAATCGCTCGACCGCACGCGTTATAACCTCTAATAATTCCTCATAAGCTCTGTCAGCACTGGAGGAGCGTTGTGAGGAGGCTACTTCCATGGAAGCGAGAGAGGAGGATTCTTCCGCTCCTTCGCAAGAAGCGCCGGAGCGCGCTTGCAAAGCGGAAGCTAAAACTTCCTGATCCGGAGAGAGCGAGAGAGAAATCGGAAATTCCATCTCGTGCGCGTCTGCCAGATCAGCACGCGAGCCCCAGGAATGCACCGCGGCTCCTCTTTAAAGAAAGCGAGCCGAGCGAAGCACCTTAATAGGGAGAAGATCACAGTACTCACAGTCTCCCTGAAGCCTGAGGCGAGCGTGTTCTTCCCCCAAGCACTCGAGACAAAACTCGTGAAGATCGCCCTCCGAAAGAGATCTATCACACAGAGGCACGCATCTCTTAGGCAACTCCGCCATATCGGTGAGTTAATGCTGTTATTTTATTTTTGCTTTCGTTACGGCTTGCGCATGCACACGCAAACACAAAGTGGTCCTGAAGACAAAAAGATCTGAGGATGTTTCCGGTTCACTCCTATTTATAACCTGCAGGTGCACCTTATTCGGTGACGTCATGCCTGGCACAGGTTATAAGCCGAAGGTATTCGGCGGTTTTGACATGCACAGGCTTCACAACCGGGCAACAAAGAGATGTTCCCATAGCGGTTTCACGCAGTTTGGCACAGGGTTCAAACAAGTAGTGCTATTTTATCTTGCTTTTGGCACAATTGCTTATTAATGTTGTTTGCATAGTGCATAAGCATTTTATAGTGGAAAATTATGTTACAATAATTATTGTTTTTATTTTATCACCCAGCCCTAGAAGTATGTTTAAAGTTTAAATGTTCTGAAAAAGGTATTGTGTTAATATTTGTTTTTTTTTTCATATCAGCCATTCGAGAGGACAAATATTTTATAGCAGACAGGGCAGTGGCAGTCAGTCTTGTACATAGAGGACCAACGCCAAGTTGCTTTTCAAAGACCCTTTTTGACTGCATAGCTCAGGGCCCAGACATGTGCAGACCGATTCTGGAGGTTGTAGCTGACTGTGAGCTATATAATAAGATCAAAAAGGTATATAATGTGGGTGGGTAAAAATACAGATTTTCCGATGCAACCCAATCTTTATTTGGCCAGTCTTAATATGCATTTTAAATCCCATTCCCATCTTTATTTTAAATTTGTCATTTTTATCACAAAATGTAAAAGTAAATGTTTTTGACATTTTAATCTGGTGTGACACCTCTAAGCTGCTTTAGGTTAAAGGTGCAGTAAGTGATTTCTAACAAGCACGAAAAACAAGCAAAATAAATGCATCCCTGCCTTCATTGTTCTGGCCCCAAATCCATGAACGCTATGCAACACAAGCCACCCATTTTCAACATCAATTCATGCAGCAACTTCAGCAATAATTTTCAAGCCTACCCACTTTCTAAAGTCTCTTTTGACTACAAGAGTGTTCGAGTGCTCGATCTAAACAATCAGACTGTTCTTTATTTAAAAATTTTTTCATGCAACCAGGTTTCCTGCATAGTTTACAACATTATGTTGGTAATTTGTTTGCTTTATAGATATGTGCTTAAAATATTGAAGATGAATCTAATTTAATTATGAATGTGAATTGTGAATGGAAATCTAACTGAATTTTGAAAACTGTATCAATACTCAGCCCTAATTTATGTTTGCTTTTCTTAAGGATGTATACAGACGTGGACAAAATTGTTGGTACCCTTTGGTCAATGAAAGAAAAACTCACAATGGTCACATAAATAACTTTAATCTGACAAAAGTAATAATTGAAAAAAATTCTATGAATGTTAACCAATGAAAGTCAGACATTGCTTTTCAACCATGCTTCAACAGAATTATAAAAAAATAAAATAAACTCATGGAACAGGCCTGGACAAAAATGATGGTACCCCTAGAAAATACTGAAAATAATGTGACCAAAGGGACATGTTAATTCAAGGTGTGTCCACTAACTAGCATCACAGGTGTCTACAATCTTGTAATCAGTCAGTGGGCCTATATATAGGGCTCCAGGTCGTCACTGTGTTGTTTGGTGACATGGTATGTACCACACTCAACATGGACCAGAGGAAGCGAAGGAAAGAGTTGTCTCAGGAGATTCGAAAGAAAATTATAGACAAGCATGTTAAAGGTAAAGGCTATAAGACCATTTCCAAGCAGCTAGATGTTCCTGTGACTACAGTTGCACATATTATTCAGAAATTTAAGATCCATGAGACTGTAGCCAACCTCCCTGGATGAGGAAAGTTGATGACAAATCAAAGAGACGGATAATCCCAATGGTAACAAAAGAGCACAGAAAGACTTCTAAAGAGATCCAAGGTGAACTTCATGCTCAAGGAACATCAGTGTCAGATCGCACCATCCGTCGTTGTTTGAGCCAAAGTGGACTACATGGGAGATGACCAAGGAGGACACAAAAAAAAGCCAGACTGGAATATGCCAAACTACATGTTGACAAGCCACAGGCACGTGGCTTTTTGCCACGGCACGTCAGCTCTATGTTCACAGACGAAAAAATGAAGCATATCAAGAAAAGAACACTATCCCTACTGAGAAACATGGAGGAGGCTCTGTTATATTCTGGGGCTGCTTTGCTGCATCTGGCACAGGGTGTCTTGAATCTGTGCAGGGTACAATGAAATCTCAACACTATCAAGGGATTCTAGAGAGAAATGTGCTGGCCAGTGTCAGAAAGCTGGGTCTCAGTCGCAGGTCATGGGTCTTGCAATAGGACAATGACCCAAAACACACAGCTTAAAACACCCAAGAATGGCTAAGAGGAAAACATTGGACTATTCTAAAGTGGCCTTCTATGAGCCCTGACCTCAATCATATTGAGCATCTTTGGAAGGAGCTGAAACATGCTGTCTGGAAAAGGCACCCTTCAAACCGGAAACAACTGGAGCAGCTTGCTCATGAGGAGTGGGCCAAAATACCTGCAGAGAGGTGCAGAAGTCTCATTGACAGTTACAGGAATCGTTTGATTGCAGTGATTGCCTCAAAAGGTTGTGCAACAAACTATTAAGTTAGGGGTACCATCATTTTTGTCCAGGCCTGTGCATGAGTTCATTTTTTTAAATAATTCCGTTGAAGCATGGTTGAAAAGCAATGTCTGACTTTCATTGGTTAACATTCATAGAATTCTTATTTATTATTACTTTTGTCAGATTAAAGTTATTTCTGTGACCATTGTGAGTTTTTCTTTCATTGACTGAAGGGTACCAACAATTTTGTCCACGTGTGTATATTGTAGTATTTGATTTAATATTATGGTGTTCCTTGAAATGGAAAAATGGCTTGATATTGATCTTAATTTAAATACCTATTCCATATGTTCTTTTATTTTGTATATGTACAGGGTTCAGAGTCCCAATCTCTAGAAGAGCTTCAACACTCAACAGAGCCCATCACAGACTATCTAGCCAATGCAGGCTGTCTGAGGCCTTTAAAAAGTATTGAGGGGAAGGAGAGGCTGATAGAAGATGTTCTTATGTTTCAGGACATCAATCGTGTTCATGGACCATTTGAAAGGTTTGCTCTAATTTCAGCAATATGGGTGTGTTGTTGTTTTTTTTGTTTGTTTGTTTTTTGTGACTTCACAAATTTGTCATAAACAATCGTCTTTTATACATTAAACATAAAATATTTTGTATAAAGTTATACAATTGTGATTTATTAATAATAAAAGGTTTTGTGAAGGACTGAAGACCCTGGGGATCTTTGCTAAGATCCAGCAACATCCAGAATCTTTCAGACCTTTATTTTGTCACCAGATGAATTCACTCACTGCTGAATTAATGGATAACCTGTTTGATATTCAGTGGTCAGAGAGTGGGAGCAACAAAAGGGCTGATGAAAACAGAGCAGTTGCTTTCTGGAGGGACTACTTGCAAGATGTTGAAGGTAACAATTTAATTAGCAATTCTTATAAAGTGCTTGCATTATTATTAGGCCAGTCAATATTCCGTTTAATAGGGATTTCAGTGAGAAACTTTCACACCAGGCTGAAAAAAAATCCTATTATTGGATCTTTATTTATGAATTTTTTTATGTTTCTGTTGTTTATGTTTCTGACTTTTGAGGTTTGGCAAACATTCTTTTAAGCCTACCAGGTACATAACCCTGCTCCTTGGGGTTAATAATGTGCTTCTAAAGTGAAGCAATGCATTTTTGTGTAAATGATATACAGTACATCTATGTTTAAAACTTTATAAACCTTACTCTCTAGCTTACTCTCTAGTTCATGAACATGAGTTCATGAGAGAGTGGCATTCCACATAGATGTAATGTAGGCTCCAGTGAGAATATGCTAGTCTCACGAGACCAATGTTATGGTAACAGCACAGGAAAAATGATGTGAAGAAGTTATGGTCAGTATACTCTGGTTCAAACAAATATGGCTCGCTTATATCGAAATCGTCCGACATTATTCTTCATCAAACAAATAATTTATGAACAGTGTTTTGTTTTGCTTATTATTAAGGGAACAGAATTTGTGGCGCAGTGCTTGGTGCTTGCCCGATCATCCTGAAATCACTAGTTCTATTCCTAGGTAATGCTGTAGCCCCTCGCAGCTGAGGACCTAGAGAGAGCTGATTGGCCGAACCATCACAGTGGGGTTGGATGGGAGGCACTTGGCACTCTCACATCAATCATGGGTGACTGGCGTGACCCAAATATTCGGTGGGCTGGCGTCACTTGGGCCCTTCCTGACTGGTGGTGGCAGTGGCAATGGTGAGAGAGCCCCCTGGTGATGGGTGGGAATTTGATATGACTAAATTAGGGAGAAAATTGGAAGAAGAAGAAGAAGAAGAAAAAAAACGGAACAGAATTGTATTTTAGACAGACTTCCTATGTAATTTGATAGAGTTTTGTTTAAAGCCCCTCTCCTCTGTATTTTATTCAAAAACAGATATGAATAATTTTGCAGAAAAAGATATCACTACTGCACACCAATTACAATATATTTAATTACTGTAGAAGATGTAAACAAAGTCAAATAATCAATTTACACTGCATAATACTATTTTTTTTTTCAATTTCTTCAGAGGATGAGGGTTCACAGAAGCTTGGAGCAATTTTAGCATTTGCTATAGGGTCCAATCAAGTTCCTCGAAGATTTCATCCTCGACCATCTGTTGAATTTCTTCATCCAATTGATAGTCCACAAAGGTTTCCAGTTGCAAATACCTGCATTAACTGTCTTCACTTGCCAATATACAGCACATATGGTGCATTCAAAAGTAACATGGACTTTGCCATTGAGAACACACAAGGATCTGGAAGAGAATAAGACTTTTGAATTAATGTTACCTGATTGGAGGTATTGCTGTTGCAGTGAATTTTTTTACTGATTGTTATTGTTAAGTTGTACTATTTTGTTGTATGTATACTATTGTATGTTGTACAGTACTATAGTTACTGTCGAAAGTGTTTTGTAACCCAAAAATGAAAATTGTCATTACTCACCATCCTGTCAATCTAAGCTCACAAGACTTTGATACATTTTTGAAATGCAAATAAAGAAAGTTTTAATGAAAACTGAGAGATTTCTGTTCCTCCATTTGAAAGTCCAAAACTCCAAAATCCAAAAAAGTCATACAGGCATAACATGAATTTAAATGACTCCATGAGTTTCATCCAGTGCAAGCAGCTCAAGGTCAAATGTGCATGTGTGATCTGTGAGAATCAGTGAAGTTTGCTTGTCATGTATCAATCAAAGGATTCATTTTATAATTACTTTATAAGGTTTTGGTTATCTGGCCATTCAAAGGAGGAATAGGATCCTTTCAGGATTCATTAAAAATCTAAAGTCTTGTGGGTTTGATGTGACAGGAAAGTGATCAACAATTTTCTTTTTGGGTTAAACAATCCCTTTTAATAATGGTTCAGTGAGTTTACAAATGTTTTACTTATTTTATTTTAGCATATTTGTTTTGCTATTAGCTAACAAAAAGCAGTTCAGAACTATATACAATGAGCAGAAGTTTATACAGTCAGCAGATTAATAACACTGTCATAACTAATGAGACAATTTTAAACATCAAACACTGAGAAATGTTTGAAAATGTAGCAAACTGCCTTAATTTACAAATTGTAATTGTAACTGACAGTTCCATAAATTAAAATATTTAAACTAAGATCTTGTGACTTGTCTTTCGAGAAATTGTAAAAGTGCTAAAAACCATAAACCAATACCATGATTTTCATCCTCATGTAATGGGTTGAATGTTTGCTGAATGGTTAACAGGGTGGTTTCATTAGGTTGGTAACTGTTGCCAGGAACTACAACATGTTTCTGGTCACTAGTTCTGGTACAAGCTCATGTTCATTTTCATCATTGTCAATATGGTCCTCACTTTCAAACACGCTGGATACAGCTATGATGTCATGTAAAATATGACTAACAATACCTCTGTGCCCTAACTGCAGAGGGGTTTGTCCTCCTTCAGTTGATAATCCATGTTTGTTCCACATGTTCCTGAACTCTCTAACTGCCCACTGGATCCGGGGTAAGTAAATGTAATGGAGACGGAATAAATGGACCTCGCAAAGAGAATTAAGTATGCCTTGATCCTCCATGAAAGAAAACAAGTCAGAATAATAGTATGACACTACTCTATTCAACTCCGTCCATAATCTTTCTATTCGTTGGTTGTGGACACTGTGCCCAGCGATAATACTTCTTCTATTACGGCCCCTTCTATTTAACATGTAACGTGCGACCGCAATATTTTCCAAACCATGGTCACACCAGACCCTTGATGGTAATCCAAAGTTTTGCACCCCTTCTCGGAACAAAGATAGAACACTTAATGCTCTGTTATTATCTAAACATTCCAGATAAATAATAGTGTGGCTGTATCCATCAACACACCCATGGAAAACCAGTCTCCACCTCACCAGCTTATGGTTTCCATCTATATGCCTGTAAAGAAGAGGATCTTTGATTAGATTGTTTACAATTTTTAAACTAATATATGAATTTGGATAGTATGAGTATGTGGACTTAAATGTATGCACATTTCAAGTATTGATTAACAGCTATACTTACCTTAGTTAGTTGGGGGTTTGTACAGAATAAATTCTTCTCCGAATAGCACGTGTCCGCCTGAATTATCTGGTGATTGGATCTATGTCTTGCAGACATTGACGCACCCTCCAACGCTGGATGCGGATGCAGATGCCACGAGAGCGGAGACTGCCGTGGATATATGTCTCGCCAGCATTTGGTGTTTGTTGCAAAATTTGTCTTACGTGTGTGTTAAGATCAGAGTTGAGCAATGGTGTATATTCCAAAGATCCTATTCCAAGACATTGTCTGTGCCTGAACAAAGTGCGGCGGTCTATTCTGAATAAAGATGCAATTACTTGCCAATTAAACCCAAGATGTAAACAGTGGCAAATCTGTTCATATGAGATGTCGTAGCGTGGGCGACCCCTGAAGCTTGTCTGAAATGTTGGTGGGACTGGTGGATATGGCCCTGTTGGACTCCTACCACTCTGTTGAACTATTCGACGCAGACAACTGTATAATGTCTCAAGAACAATGATGCATTGCCTAGACTCGGGATCTTGCCCCAAGCGAACCACTGACAAAAGTCTGTTTACTGTTCTTGCGTGGTCATCTAAATCCCTATAAAGGGCATCACTGGGATCTTGCTGTGTAGATGTAATGCACCTTAAAACACGATTAAAGAAATTGATTATATCCGTCTCATCGCTCGTTACAGATACAAATAAAATCACAAACATAACTCGTACGTCTATGTTTGGTAAACTTTTTTTTTTTTTTTTACTGAAATGCCTTCCGTTTACACTGAAAATCATGGATCTTATATGTACGCGAAGTTTGTGTGTGAATTTGTGCGAGTCTCATAGGTGAGTGCGGAGAGTTTATGTGTATGTGCGTGTATGTACAGATAGGTGTGTATGCCGAAGAAGTTGTATGTGTGTGTGCGCGTAGAGTTTGTATGTGTGTGTGTGTGTGTGTGTGTGTGTGTGTGTGTGTGTGTCTCATAGGTGTCAAGTCAAGTCAAGTCAATTTTATTTATATAGCGCTTTTAACAATTGACATTATCGCAAAGCAGCTTTACACAATAAAAGAAGTAAGTTTGTATGCAATGTGTATGAATCAAAATGATAAGATTGTCCCTCATGAGCAAGCCGAGGGCGACGGTGGCAAGGAAAAAATCCCTGAGATGGTAATAGGAAGAAACCTTGAGAGGAACCAGACTCAACAGGGAACCCATCCTCATCTGAGTGATAACGGATAGCAGGGATTGATCAGCATAATAATGTATACTGGAAGTTCAGTATAACAGGAGATGTGTTTAAAATTAGAATTAAAAGGAGTCCAGTTTGTTCCTGGAGGCTCAGGTAGACTGTAGGAGATTCCAGTCCTGAGCTATCGTACAACTGAAGTCACAGTTCCCCAGAGCATCAATCGATGACAGGACAGTCTTCATCAAACTATCCCCAGCCACCACACGAATCCAGGCAGACCACACGTTGGCATCCATGTGACGAGATCTCCAACCAGAAGCAGGACTCCAGGAGGGGTTAGACGGTTCCAGAGGGCAGAGGGGTCTGGATCACTGGCATCTCAGGAGTGACATGTATGGCTCGACAGAGAGACAGGGAGAGGGAAAGGAGAGAGAGAGAGAGAGAGAGCAGAAATGAACAGAACAGAAAATAAGGAGAGATGGCAGTTAGGCATGGTCACAGTCAACATGTATAAGGTGAATGTATATTTCATGCAAAGTGCAAGCAGGGACTCCGGCAGGACTAACTATAACAGCATAACTAAAAGGGAAAGCCAGAAGGAGAAACAGACATGAGGGCTCCCTGTGATGTAAAGCAACCAATCACCTCACCGTCAACAAACCTGAGTGATCAATGAGAGTGGGGAGGACAGCATCTAAACATACCAGTTCACCAGAATACTCTACGTCCATGAGTCTCCCAGATCTGCTCCTTTACCTAAGATTAATCTATTTACAAAAATGCTTGGCTAAATAAATAGGTTTTTAGCCCAGACTAAAACACTGAGACTGTGTCTGAGTCCCGAACATTAATAGGAAGACTATTCCATAACTTTGGGGCTTTGTAAGAAAAAGATCTGCCCCCTGCTGTAGTTTTAATAATACGTTGAACTGACAGGCAGCCTGCATTCTTTGATCGAAGTAGGCGGGGCGGATCGTAAGACACTAGCAGTTCACTCAAATACTGTGGCGCAAGACCATTTACTGCTTTAAATGTCAAAAGTAGTATCTTAAAATTGATGCGAAATTTCACAGGGAGCCAATGCAGTGTAGATAAGATAGGGGTAATGTGCTCATATCTTCTGGTTTTAGTGAGGACTCTCGCTGCTGCAATCTGTACTAACTGAAGCTTGTTTATACACCTAGTTGAACAACCAGACAGTAAGGCGTTACAATAGTCCAACCTAGAGGTGATAAAGGCATGAACTAGTTTTTCTGCATCATTTAGTGACAATATGTTTCTAATCTTGGCAATATTTCTAAGGTGAAAGAAAGCTATCCTGGTAATATTATCTACACGTGCTTCAAACGAAAGGCTGGAATCTATAATCACACCGAGGTCTTTTACTGTTGCTTTTCATGGAACAGAAAGGCCATCTAAAGTTACAGTGTGATCAGAAAGCTTACTTCTAGCTACTTGTGGTCCTATGACCAGAACTTCTGTCTGATCAAGATTAAGCAGAAGAAAATTAATTAACATCCAATCTCTTATGTCCTGCACACAGTACTCAATTTTAGCAAACTGGTTTTTCTCATCTGGTTTTGCTGAGACATATAATTGTGTGTCATCAGCATAACAATGAAAACTAATACCATATTTACGAATCATGTTGCCCAGAGGAAGCATGTAAAGGGAAAAAAGCAGTGGGCCTAAAAATGAGCCCTGTGGAACACCAAACACCACTTGAGAACATGAGGAATGGTCACCATCTAAATCTACAAACTGATAATGATCAGTCAAATAGAATCTGAGCCACAAGAGGGCAATTCCCTTAATTCCTACTACCTTTTCTAATCTGTGAAGAAGAATACTATGATCAAAAGTGTCAAAAGTACAACCCTGATCAGAGGCCCATAGGAGTTTGTTTACTACTTTAACAAGTGCTGTTTCTGTGCTGTGATGAGGTCTAAATCCTGACTGATACAGTTCATTTATGCTATTTCTGTGTAGATGTGAACATAGCTGCTGTGATACTACCTTTTCCAGAATCTTGGAGATGAAGGGAAGGTTTGATATCGGCCTGTAATTAGAAAGCTGACTGGGGTCAAGGTCAGGTTTCTTGATTAGCAGTTTAATAGCAGCTAATTTAAAGGATTTGGGGACATACCCACTATTGAGTGAACAGTTAATTACTTTCAACAGGGGTTCTATTATTGCTGGTACTATCTGTTTGAGAAAATGTGTCCGTATAGGATCTAATATACAGGTTGACGATTTTGAAAAAAAAGATGAGTGAAATTAGTTCCCTCGCTTCAAGGGGAGTAAAGTATTCTAAGTTCTGATGTTATGTGGTTAGTTCATCTGAATTATTTAAATTGTCTGGTTTCAAAGCCTGAGATTTCTGCAGTGGTCTTGTTTTTAGTTAATTTAGCTACAGTATTAAATAAAAATCTCGGGTTGTTTTTGTTATTTTCTATAAGACTGGAGAGATACGTTGATCTAGCATCACTGAGAGCTTTTTTATAGTTCAGGATGCTCTCCTTCCAAGCTATTTTGAATACTAACAATTTAGTTTGGCGCCCTTTACATTCAAATTTTCGAGCAGTTTGTTTTAAAGCATGTGTGTGGTCATTATACCAAAGAACGAGTTTCTTATCTCTAATCATTTTCCTTTTAACTGGAGCTACATTATCTACGCTATAACGAAGTGCTGACTCTAGATATTCATTCGCCTGTTCGAGTTTTGTGAAGTCAGATGGCGATCCAATCAAAGTTGATAACTCTTGAAGATTATTGATAAAGCTCTGTGTGGTATTTGATGTAAATGTACGTTTAAGGTGGAAGTGCGGTGCTGTGCATACATTATTATTATGACACGCTTTAATCGAGACAAGGTAGTGATCTGAGATAACTTCAGACTGTGGAATTGTGGTTATATTTCCTATACTTAATCCGAAGGATAATATTAAATCCAAAGTGTGACCTGCTTTATGAGTGGGTCCTACTACACACTGATTTACTCCTACTGAGTCCAGTATGGACAAGAATGCTGTCCTCAGAGGGTCTTCTGGATTCTCAAAATGAATATTAAAGTCTCCAGCAATTAACGCTTTGTCTACAGAACCAACAAGGTTTGAGAGGAAATTTGCAAATTCACAGAGAAACTCCGAGTACGGCCTGGGGGACTGTAAATGATGATTAGCGGGATTGACTAAGCTGCCTTTATGTTACTATAGAGAACTTCAAATGCATTAAATTTAAAACTGTGTTTTTGTACGAGAGACAGATTGTCATTATAAATAACTGCGACTCCTACTCCTCTACCAGTTAGCCAAGGCTGGTGTATGTAGCTGTATCCAGGAGGATTAGCTTCATTTAGAGCTACATACTCGTCCTGTTTAATCCAGGTTTCTGTTAAACATAATATATCAAACTCCTGATCTGTGATAATTTCATTAACAATAACTGCTTTAGATGCGAGAGATCTAATATTTAACAGGTGTGTGTGCGCGGAGAGTTTGTATGTGTGTATGTGTGTGTCTCATAGATGTGTGTGCGCGGAGAGTATGTGTGTGTGTGTGTGTGTCTCATAGGTGTGTGTGTGCGGAGAGTTTGTGTGTGTGTGTGTGTGTCTCATAGGTGTGTGTACGCAGAGAGTTTGTGTGTATGTGCGCGTGTCTCATAGGTGTGTGTGTGCGCATTTCATATGTAGTTGTGTGAGCAGTTAGTAGTATATATAGATGTGTGACTGTTTCATATATGTGTATGCAAGTGTTTCATATGTGTGTGCATGAGTGAAGTTTGATTTAAACCCTATACGGCGCCTCATAGTCTTTCTGAAACACTTCATTATCTGATAATGACCTGAGACAGGACACACCCACACACTATTCACAGGGAAACAGTCAGGGTAATCTACATACAAGGGCACGCCCCCAAACACACACACACACACACACACACACAGTAGATTCGATAAGTTTCCTGCGTGTGTGGAAGATGTTATACGCTGAACAGGTTTCTGAAGCTCTACAGAATGTTCTGGACAGTGGGAGGATTTTAACTTGACCTCAGAACAACACTGAGACTCCAACAGAGAATGAAGGAGGAGAATCTAGCAAGCTGTTACCATGGGTAAGTTATTAAATCTAATATAATCCTTATTCTGATAATATAAAAACAAATATTATTTAATTTCTCCTCATTTTCTCAAAGGCTTTTGCCAGTTTATGTGAAACATTGTCATTTAATGTTTGGTTAGCATGTAGATAACACTTCTAAATCATGCCAACATACTCCCTTATGTAGCTTAGCACAAACAGGTTAGCTCATGGTGGCTAAGCTAATGCCTTACAGTATGTAGATTACAGATGGTTGTCAGTATCAGTTGTGGTGTAGATGTTTATAATATATTTCACCCCATTTTGGATAGCTGTATTTAATATTAGCTATTTGGTTCCGTTTTTGGTTAGCTTATGACACTGCTATCTATGTGTTATTTAGCACAAACACTTCAGCTCCCGATGCCTAAAATACTGCCTTATGTAGCTTACAGATGTTTGTAATGCAAAAAGTATAAATCGTTGTATAACATTGCAAAAGCTTGTGTTGTCTATATGCATGGTCAATAGTTATTGATGTTAATGAACAGATGTAGCAACTCAAAACAGCCAGGGTCGGGCAACTGGCGTGTTAATGGCTTATGGCTGGCGGATGGCTGACGTGTGGCTGTCGTGAATCCCCCTCCTTCTCCTGGCAGAAGGCGTGTCCAGATTTCACAGTAAACACACCCATTGAAGCCATATTTATTAATTTACCGTCCGCCACCACTAGATGGCACTTTATTCTCAAGAAGACGTTAACAGAAGCCAGCAATTTAGCTGCTGAGTAGCAATCACATGATTTTAACCCTCCTTCCCCCCCGCCGAACTGACGCTAGCAAACTGCAATATGGAGATGAAGATGACCGTTTAATGGACTTCTTATTCAGGGTAAGTGGTGGCTTTTTTATATAAAATTTGGGTGTTAGTTTAGTTCCCAGTTTAATAATTATTTTTAATTGGCCAATTTGAAAATCACTGTCAGTGCCTGAAACAGTCAGATGTAACTTTAGTAACTTAATCAACTGTTTACCAAGTCTGGAGTTACAGCTTACTGTCAGTGTCACAAAACTCACAACGTCACTCTCTCACTCAAAAAGACGCTAAAACTTCGGAAATACTATTAACTTCGGCTGCACTACCCGAGAAACTGATCAATATAGTTTTGTGAGCTCAGTGTATTTTTATAAGAAGAGTGTTTGTATCCTCCGAAAATTACTGAGAGAATCTGACTGAGTATTCTGTGGATTTAGAGAAATTCAACATTTTTTGGGGGGAAGGGTGAGAGTTAATCTGCAGTTGGGATTAGGTGTACCGGAGCTAGCAAGCTGAACTCTCATAACCATGTTTGTCTTATTATGGATTATATTCCTGTCACAATTCTGAGCGTGTGGTTTGACATTTTGAGAGCAGACAAAGCACTCTATACACGTGCAGTGCCTCCACTGCGCGTTCAACAGTTCAATTCTGCGCGTGCAGTGTCTCCCTTGCTCGCTCAACATGTTCTCAGCACACGCGCAACTTCCCGATTCTGTGCGCGCTCGACTCTGGCTGTGCGCTTTCGTCAAAGTGGGACGAAACCGCGGGACCCGATTGAGGCGCCCTGGGCGGACCAAATATCTGCACGGCCCAACGGACCGCGCAGAGATGATCTGGTTTATTTGTGCAGCCCAGTGGATTGCGCAGTGCGAACCAGTTTCAGTCGCGCAGCATGGGCCAACTTGAGCAGCGCTGCTCGAATCACAATCCTGTGCGACCCACTGGACTCTGATAGAAATAGCCACCGTCCGCCATAACTTTACATTTACCCACAATTTCCCGCTGCCATGCCTGGTTTGTATTTGCGGATCCCAACGGGGAATTGTGGGTAAATGTAAAATTGTGGGTACATGTAAAATTATGGTGGACGGGGTTTATTTCGATCAAAGTCGCGCAGCGCTGTCCAGTGGTTCGCGCAGGATTGTGATTTGAGCAGCGCTGCTCAAATTGGTCCACGCTGTGCGATCCACTGGGCTGCGCAAATAAACCAGTTAATTTCTTGAGCTGCCCTGGACGGACCAAATATCTGCGCGGCCCAACGGACAGCGCAACGGACAATCTGAACCGCGCAGATATTTGGTCCGTCCAGGGCAGCTCAATTGTCCCACTTTTGATGTGTTTGGCTCCCCACAAAACCAACCAATCACAGACTTCCACACACTACTTCTGATTGGCTGTTCCTTCTCTATCAGCTGGCACTATCGACCGCATAACAGAAGCGTTGTAAATAAAGGTTTATAAGGAAAGCGACTGAGTTGCCCGATTTGAATTTTAGTCCAAGTAGTCTAACGATGAGCTCTATGGATAATTAGATAAGTAAATAAAAACAGACAAAAGACAAACGAAACTAGTATATACTAATACTTCATTGAATAAAAAATAAATGCTATAATATTTGTTTATGATATTTATAAAGAAATACAACTTAATTTACAATGCTTCGCTTATATAATATCCTTTCATTTGTATATAATTATATATAATAATATAATTTTAATTTCTTATAATTTTCTTTTGATTTTGTAAAGCTACTTTGAGACAATGCCCATTTTAAATTCTCTTGTTCCTTTTAACCAGAGCTCTGCAGTGGAGGATTGGCTCAGAGGGGTGACGGCTGGCCTTTTGGAGCTACTGAAGGGGCATGAACGACCTTGAGTCTACACATCGGGGGAAACAAAGGATCTGTTTGAAAGTTTTTATAAATTGGATACTTTAATAATAATAAAAAAACAGATAGAGACTGATAAGCAGTTGGTGATACAACTTTTATTCACCTGTTTTTATACAAATTACTGTTTTAATTTTGAAGAATAATTTTTTTTTACATCATGTTTGTGCGTTTTAATTGTTGGGGTATTGTTAGGCCAATTTGTTTTGATATATTTTTTACTTGAACCAACTACATAAATTGGCTAAAATATGAGACAACTTTGTTTTAAATAGTCAAAATTTGGGCTATAAAATAAATATTATTATTATTATTATAATTATTATTATTATTTATGATGTAATAAAAACTACATCATCAGAACAAAGACAAACTTAGGAGAAGTTAGAGGGGGAGAAACCTCAACAGAGAATATACTGACTTACATGGTGCTAATTGCTCTGTGTTTCTGGGGGGGGGGTGACCTGCAGTATAGTACTTGAAATCAAAGTGCTCGTTTAAATAAGATGTGACGCTTCTCACACACACACACACACACACACACACACACACACACACACACACACACACACACACACACACACACACACACACACACACACACCCCACTGCAGCGCACACACTGGGGGAGGGGCGGCAACTATTAACGACATACAGGGGTTGGACATTGAAACTGAAACACTGGCCAGTTTAGTGTTTCATGGCTAATTTTTCCCAGCCTGGTGGCCAATCTTCATTGATTGCACATTTCACCAGTAAGAGCGGAGTGTGAAGGTTTCATTAGCAGAGTAACAGACAAATTGTTGGTGCGCGTCTTGCTGGCGAATCGTCTCGGGTTACTTGACTGTAACCCTGTTCCCTGATAAAGTGGGAATGAGATGCTGCGTGAAAACTCTATGGGAACATCTCTTTGTTGCCTGGTTGTGAAGCCTGTGCATGTCAAACCCGCCGAATACCTTCGACTTATAACCTGTGCCAGGCATGACGTCACCGAATAAGGTGCACCTGCAGGTTATGAATAGAAGTGAACCGGAAACATCCTCAGGTCAATTTTGTCTGAAGGACGTCCAGGCACGCCAGCAGTGCGGCATCGGAACGCAGCATCTCGTTCCCGCTTTATCAGGGAACAGGGTTACAGTCAAGTAACCCGAGACGTTCCCTTTCAAAAGCTACACTCAATGCTGCGTGAAAACGATATGGGAACGAGAATACCAACGACGCCGCACTGCAAGTGTCTGGACCCCCAGGTTGTGTAGCGTGTGCATGGACACGCTAACGTGTGTGGAGAGGACCAGCCCGCCGCATCACACACCTGCTGCTGATTGCCAAGGCAATCGATGAAGCAATCCCCCTGGTTGAGTGAGCCCTGATTCCCAGAGGCGAAGTGTGACCACGCGCCTCATAGGCTAGGGCAATGGCATCTCTCACCCAGTGTGATGGAGTCTGTCTAGTGGCAGACCCCCATGGCAAATAAAGAACTGCTCTGACTTACGCCACTGGCTAGTGCAGTGGACGTAGATCCTAAGAGCACGTACTGGACACAGTAAGTGAAGATTTTCCTGCTCCGGAGCTCTGAAAGGCGGAGGACAGAAGGCCTCGAGAACAACTGGGTGCATGGTCGAGAATGGAACCTTGGAAGATAGTTCGGGTGAGGATGCAGAATAGCTTTAGAAGTAATAGCCATAAGAAAAACCATCTTAAGAGGCAGAAGCCTGACAGGTGCTGACTCTAGTGGTTCTTGAGGATGCAGAATAGCTTTAGAAGTAATAGCCATGAGAAAAACCATCTTAAGAGGCAGAAGCCTGACAGGTGCTGACTCTAGTGGTTCGAAAGGGGTGTCAGCCAGGCCTTTGAGTACGATAGTTAAGTCCCACAAAGGGACCGTTGCTCTAGTGGGCGGCTTCAACCGTTTAGCTCCACGAATAAAACAGGCAACTAAATGGTGCTTGTCCACAGAAACCCCATCATTCAGAGCGTGACAAGCCGAAATAGCAGCTATGTACGTTCTGAGCGTACTAGGGCATAAGCCCGAGGACAACCTTTCTTGCAGAAACTCCAGCACTGAAACAATCTGGCAGTGAACTGGGTCTACATGTCTTGCCATGCACCGATTTTCAAATACACTCCATTTGAGGGCATAAGTTCTTCTAGTGGAGAGAGCCCTGGCACTTAAAATGGTTTCAATTACGCTGGCTGAAAGCCCATCATGTCTTAGTTGGTCTGTTCAGGGGCCAAGCGTGAAGGTTCCAAAGCTCGGGCCGGGAATGAAGTATTGTCCCCTGCGCCTGAGACAGAAGATCCCTCCTCACTGGAATCACCCAGGGTGAGCCGTTGAGGAGAGATATTAGATCCGAGAACCACACTCTGGTCGGCCAATGGGGTGCTATCAATAAGAGGCGCTCTCGGTTTTGGGCTCCTCTAACGTGGGGTCCCATTGACGTGAGAGGGCGTCCGGCTTGAGGTTTTTTGAGCCCGGACGGAACGAGAGCACATAGTCAAACCGGGAGAAGAAGAGGGACCATCTGGCTTGTCGGGGGTTTAAGCGTGTGGCCGACCGAATATATTCTAAGTTCTTGTGGTCGGTCCAAATCAATATTTGCTGTTTGGCCCCCTCCAGCCAGTGTCTCCACTCTTCTAGAGCCAGCTTTATGGCAAGGAGTTCCTGATCTCCAATGCCATAATTTCTCTCTCCCGGGGTCAGGCGGTGTGAGAAGTAGGCACAGGGATGTAGTTTCTGGTCCTCCCCGGAACGATGGGAGAGAACTGCACCCACCCCCACATTGGATGCTCCACTATAAACTGGGTCTCTGGATCTGGCATCCGCAAGACTGGAGCTGTGGTGAGTTTTATTTTTATAGCCTGGAAAGCCCCTTGGGCCTCCTCCGTCCATTTAAATCGCCCTGGGTTCCTCTTTGTGAGGACGCTAAGTGGGGCCGCCAAGGTGCTAAAATTGCGGATGAACCGCCGAAAGAAACTGGCGAACCCCAGGAAGCGCTGAACTGCCCGAAGCGATGTGGGACAGGGCCAACTGGCCACAGCCCTTATTTTGGCCGGATCCATTTGAAGGTGACCCTGGGATACCACAAAACCCAAGAAGGAAGTGGAGGTTGTGTGGAACTGTGACTTCTCCAGTTTAATGTATAGATGGTTCTGCTGGAGAAGTTGCAGCACCCGACGCACATGGGTGACGTGCTCCGGCATGGAGGCACTAAAAATTAAAATGTCGTCCAAGTAGACAAAGGCGTAGAGGTTAAGAGTCTCCCGAAGCACCTCATTAATGAACCTCTGAAAGACGGCTGGCGCATTTGTCAGGCCGAAGGGCATCACCTTGTATTCGTAGTGCCCTGACAGTGTAATAAACGCGGTCTTCCACTCTCGTCCCCTGCCCTGATGCGGATCAAATTGTAAGCACTGCGTAAATCTAGCTTTGTGAACAATTTTGCCTTTTGCAAGCACTCAAAGGAGGAATTCATCAGGGGGAGGGGATAGCGGTCTTTCAGTTTTTTGACAAAGAAGAACCTGGCCCCTGCAGGGGATGTTGACAGACGAATAAATCCAAGGGACAATGCCTCCTGGATGTACTCCTCCATGGCTAATTGCTCAGGAGGGGACATGGAGTAGAGTTTTCCCCTTGGTGGATTCGAACCTGGAAGCAGGTTGATCGCGCAGTCAAAAGGTCGATGGGGGGGGGGGAGTTTTTGGGCCCCAGACTTGGAAAATACTTCTGCCAGGTCCCGGTAATCCTTGGGAACTGTCGAGAGGTCAACCTGATGGGGTGACTGCGCGTCTAGGGTTCTGATCCCTTTTAAGCAGCTCTGTGAGCAGCGGGTGCTCCAAACCGAGACAGAGGAAGTTAACCAATCAATACGGGGGTTGTGTTCCTGTAACCAAGGAGACCCCAGTACCACCTGGAGCTCAGGCACTCAGGTAATGAGGAAGGTAATCCGCTCTGCATGTCGTCCAATACGCAATATTAGAGGGTCTGTCTCATGTACAATTGGCCCGGATTCAAATAACTGACCATCCAGGGCCGCCACTGAAATGGGCGCAGAGAGTCGGTGAAATGGCACAGCCAGTCTCCGCACCAGCTCTACGTCTATGAGGTTCCCTGCTGCTCCCGAGTCAACAAATGCTTTTAGATGAGTGGTGGCGGCCTCCTCCCAGGTGATGTTAATGGGGAGGAAAAGGCCTGATCGCTGAGGGTCTGACCTTCTGGTCACTATTGGCCCCCCTCCCGAGAGTGACCCCCCCCTTTTGGCTTATTCAGTGGACAGCGCTCCTGGTGATGACCGGACCTGCCACAACGAAAGCATCCCAACTGAAATTGGGGGGCCCCTGAGATCTCCGCTGCCCCTAGCTGCATGGGCTCCCCTTGATCTACCTCCCGTTCTAACTCTCGCTGGGGAGAGATCGGCTCTACCCCGTAGCTCCCTGCGCTTTCCGCCCTGCGCTCACGGAGGCGGTTATCTATTCTTATGGCCATGCTGTACAGGGAATCTAAGTCTTTGGGTGGTTCACGTACTGCCAGCTCATCTTTGAGGTTTTCTGAAAGGTCTTGAATGTATGCGTCCCTTTGTGCCCCAGCGTTCCAGCCTGAACTAGCAGCTAGTGTCCGGAATTCGATGGTATAATCTGCCACCGATCGTCCTCCCTGCCTAATGCGTAGGAGGGGCGAGATTACACCACTAGTTAGATGTGGATTGTGGAAGGTAGCCTTGAGGGCCTGTATAAAATCATTGGCTGTAGTGTGTGCTGCTAGGAGGTTTTGCCATACTGCGGTGGCCCAATCCAATGCCCTTCTCATCAATAATGATATCATAAATGCGACCTTGGCTCTCTCAGTGGGAAATTGGGATGGCTGCATCTCAAATATTAAAGAGCACTGGAGTAGGAAGGCATTGCATTCATCAGATTCCCCAGCATAAGGCTGGGGAGTAGGTAATCTCGTCTCGGCCACCAGGGGGGTGCTTGTGCTACAGTGACGGCCGCGGGAGCTGAACCCGGAAGTGCTTCCGGGTTCACCGGCGATCCGGAAGTGCCCTGTGTCTCGAGGCGCTCATGGATTTGGTCTAAGCGCTGCGAAATTCCCTTTATCTCTGAAAATAATTCAGTCAGAGCTTGTTCATGTTTACCGATCATCCCCGCCTGACCGGTTACTATCTCGCGTACCCGCTCCAAATCTGCGGGCTTCTTCTCTGGTGCGAACATTCTGTTATGAGGGGGTGCTTCAATATGGCGGCCCTCAGTATTCAATTGTGTATGGAAGCCCCAGCGCACAACTTGGAGGGGTATGGGCTGTGGATTGTTTATTTCAGAGGGGAATAATCAGCTCGCGTGAACACCACGCAGCGCTATAAAGGGAAGGAGGGCGCGCTTATGTCGGCGCTTGCCACCGTGCTTGTCACAACGAACAGGTATTTTGTTTGTTATTGTTACTGTTCGCGCGTGCCACCGTGCTTTATCACAACGAACAGATATTTGTTTGTTATTGTTACTGTTCGCGCGTGCCACCGTGCCTTGTCACAACGAACAGATATTTTGTCTTTTCACTTTTCTCTTTTCACTTTCCCTTTTTCTCTTTCCCTTTTTCTCTTTTCAATTCAATTCAATTCAATTCAATTTTATGTATATAGCGCGTTTAACAATTGACATTGTCGCAAAGCAGCTTTACACAATAAAAAGAAGTAAGTTTTTATGCAATGTGTATGAATCAAAATGATAAGATTGTCCCTGATGAGCAAGCCGAGGGCGACGGTGGCAAGGAAAAACTCCCTGAGATGGTAATAGGAAGAAACCTTGAGAGGAACCAGACTCAACAGGGAACCCATCCTCATCTGGGTGATAACGGATAGCAGAGAATGAAGAGCATAATAATGTGTACTGGAAGTTCAGTAACAGGAGATGTGTTAAAATTAAAATTAAAAGGAGTCCAGTTTGTTCCCGGAGGCTCAGGTAGACTGTAGGAGATTCCAGTCCTGAGCTATCGAACAACTGAAGTCGCAGGTCCCCAGAGCATCAATCGATGATAGGACAGTCTTAATGGAAACCATCCCCAGCCACCATACGAATCCAGGCAGACCACGCGGGGCATCTATGCGACGAGATCTCCAACCAGAAGCAGGACTCCAGGATGGGTTAGACGGCTCCAGAGGACAGAGGGGTCTGGATCACTGGCAACTCAGGAGCGAACATGTATAGCTCGACAGAGAGACAGGGAGAGGGAAAGAAGAGAGGGAGAGAGAGAGAGGAGAGAGCAGAAAAGGGGAGAACAGAAAATAAGGAGAGATGGCAGTTAGGTCTGGTCACAGTCAACATGTATAAGGTGAATGTATATTAATGCAAAGTGCAAGCAGGGACTCCGGCAGGACTAACTATGACAGCATAACTAAAAGGGAGAGCCAGAAGGAAACACAAATATGAGGGCTCCCTGAGATGTAAAGCAACCAATCAGCTCACCGTCAACAAACCTGAGTGAACAATGAGAGTGGGGAGGACAGCATCTAAACATACCAGTTCACCAGAATACTCTACGTCCATGAGTCCCGCAGATCTGCTCCTTTACCTAAGGTTAATCTATTTACAAAAATGCTTGGCTAAATAAATAGGTTTTTAGCCTAGACTTAAACACTGAGACTGTGTCTGAGTCCCGAACATTAATAGGAAGACTATTCCATAACTTTGGGGCTTTGTAAGAAAAAGCTCTGCCCCCTGCTGTAGTTTTAATAATACATGGTACTGACAGGCAGCCTGCATTCTTTGATCGAAGTAGGCGTGGCAGATTGTAAGACACTAACAGTTCACTCAAATACTGTGGCGCGAGACCATTTAGTGCTTTAAATGTCAAAAGCAGTATCTTAAAATTGATGCGAAATTTCACAGGGAGCCAATGCAGTGTAGATAAGATAGGGGTGATGTGCTCGTATCTTCTGGTTCTAGTGAGGACTCTCGCTGCTGCATTCTGTACTAACTGAAGTCCTGCACACACTGCTCAATTTTAGCAAACTGGTTTTTCTCATCTGGTTTTGCTGAGACATATAATTGTGTGTCATCAGTATAACAATGAAAACTAATACCATGTTTACGAATTATGTTGCCCAGAGGAAACATGTAAAGGGAAAAAAGCAGTGGGCCTAAAACTGAGCCCTGTGGAACACCAAACTCCACTTGAGAACGAGGAATGGTCACCATCTAAATCTGCAAACTGATAACGATCAGTCAAATAGGATCTGAGCCACAAGAGGGCAGTTCCCTTAATTCCTACTACCTTTTCTAATCTGTGAACGAAAATACTATGATCAATGGTTTCAAAAGCTGCACTTAGTTACAGTAACACAAGTATAGTGACGCAACCCTGATCAGAGGCCCATAGGAGGTCGTTTACTACTTTAACAAGTGCAATCTCTGTGCTTTGATGAGGCCTAAATCCTGACTGATACAGTTCATTTATGCTATTTCTGTGTAGATGTGAACATAGCTGCTGTGATACTACCTTTTCCAAAATCTTGGAGATAAATGGAAGGTTTGATATCGGCCTGTAATTAGAAAGCAGACAGGGGTCAAGGTCAGGTTTCTTGATTAGCGGTTTAATAACGGCTAATTTAAAGGATTTGGGGACATACCCACTACTGAGTGAACAGTTAATTACTTTCAACAGGGGTTCTATTATTGCTGGTACTGGTATCTGTTTGAGAAAATGTGTCGGTATAGGATCTAATATACAGGTTGACGATTTTGAAGAAGAGATGAGTGAAATTAGTTCCCTCGATTCAAGAGGAGTAAAGTGTTCTAAGTTCTGATGTGATGTGGTTAGATCATCTGAATTATTTAAATTGTCTGGTTTCGAAGCCTGAATTTTTTGCCTAATATTTATGATTTTATTATTGAAAAAGTTCATGAAATCCTCACTACTGCATGATGTTGTTGTGGAGATTTCTGCAGTGGTCTTGTTTTTAGTTAATTTAGCTACAGTATTAAATAAAAATCTCGGGTTGTTTTTGTTATTTTCTATAAGAGTGGAGAGATACGTTGATCTAGCATCACTGAGAGCTTTTTTATACTTCAGGATGCTCTCCTTCCAAGCTATTTTGAATACTGTCAATTTAGTTTGGCGCCATTTACGTTCGAATTTTCGAGCGGTTTGTTTTAAAGCACGTGTGTGGTCATTATACCAAGGAACGAGTTTCTTATCTCTAATCATTTTCCTTTTAACTGGAGCAACATTATCTAAGCTATAACGAAGTGCTGACTCTAGATATTCATTTGCCTGTTCGAGTTCTGTGAAGTCAGATGGGGAACCAATCAAAGTAGATAATTCTGGAAGATTATTGATAAAGCTCTGTGCGGTATTAGATGTAAATGTACGTTTAAGGTGGAAGCGCGGTGCTGTGCATACATTATTACTATAACACGCTTTAATCGAGATAAGGTAGTGATCCGAGATAACTTCAGACTGTGGAATTGTGGTTATATTTCCTATACTTAATCCGAAGGATAATATTAAATCCAAAGTGTGACCTGCTTTATGAGTGGGTCCTACTACAGACTGATTTACTCCTACTGAGTCCAGTATGGACAAGAATGCTGTTCTCAGAGGGTCTTCTGGATTCTCAAAATGAATATTAAAGTCTCCAGCAATTAACGCTTTGTCTACAGAACCAACAAGGTTTGAGAGGAAATTTGCAAATTCACAGAGAAACTCCGAGTACGGCCTGGGGGACTGTAAATGATGATTAGCGGGATCGACTAAGCTGCCTTTATGTTACTATAGAGAACTTCAAATGCATTAAATTTAAAACTCTGTTTTTGTACGAGAGACAGATTATCATTATAAATAACTGCGACTCCTCCTCCTCTACCAGTTAGCCGAGGCTGGTGTATGTAACTGTATCCAGGAGGACTCGCTACATTTATAGCTACATACTCGTCCTGTTTAATCCAGGTTTCTGTTAAACATAATATATCAAACTCCTGATCTGTGATAGTTTCATTAACAATAACTGCTTTAGATGTGAGAGATCTAATATTTAACAGACCTAGCTTCAGATCAGAGGTGCTGGCTGCACATTCAGTGTGGTCTGAGTTTGTGGTATTTATGTTAATTAAATTACTAAAACAGACTTTCTGAGTCTTTCTAAATGTATGTTTATGTTTAGCTCGGGGAACAGACACAGTCTCAATATGATGAACCCTGAGTGATGACTCTATGCAGCTAGCAGACGGTTGATTTAGCCTGTCTGTCTGCTCCCTGGCCTTGGCTCAGGATTGTCACCGATTAACTAGGCCTCTTCTGAGACTATGTGCTATACTACAAGAAATGAAAGCAGCACCTTCCCGAGTGGGATGGACACCGTCCCGCCCTAACAGGCCAGTTTTGCCCTCAAAGGTCTTCCAATTGTCTATGAAGCCCACGTTGTTTTCGGAGCACCACCTGGACATCCAGCGGTTCAGCGACCATAACCTGCTGTAAGCTATGTCGCCACGTCTCATTGGGATGGGACCAGAGCAAACTACTTCTTCGGACATCGCCTTCGCTATTTTAAACACCTCTGTAAAGTTACTCTTACTAACCTCTGACTGACGAAGGCGTATATCGTTAGCTCCAACATGTACCACTATTTTAGAGAACCTATGCTTACCTAGAGCCCTAAGATTACCTGCTATGTCTGGTGCTCTGGCTCCCGGGATACACCTGACCACTGCCGCTGGCGCCCCTAAAGGCTTAGCTAATTTCACGTGCCTCAGTATAGAGTCTCCTATAACCAGAGCTCTTTCAGGTTTCTCAGCGGGTGCATCACTGAGGAGAGCGAACCTGTTGGACACGTGAAGCGCAGAAAAGGTGTGCTTCGGTGGGTTAGCCTTAGCTTTGGCTGAACGAGTATGCTGCCGAGTCGTCACCCACTCGCCCCGCTGTGAGGGCTCTACTGCCGGAGTCGGGGGATGATTATCTCCACCTGTGGCACCCAGACTTTCCACTACAGGATTAACGCTGCTCTCGCGCTCTCTAACCCTCTCTAAAGTCTGGATGCGCTCCTCTAATGCTAATATCTTCTCCGTCAGGGTGCTAACTAACACACACCTATCACAAATAAAATTATCACTAATGACGGAGGAAGAATGTCTAAACATCCTGCACTCCACACACTGAGCGAGCTGAATGGTAGACATGATGACGTACCTTTGTGCCGGAGTTGTGATTATTTGGTGATGGATTCGCTTGTTGTTGGTCAGATGATACGCGCGTTCTCCCAAAAAGCGCAAAAAATCGGATAAAGTCCAGTAGTATTAAAGCGTAAAAACGGGAAAAATCACTTTCCATTTTTCTCTTTTCTCTTTTCACTTTCCCTTTTTCTCTTTTCACTTTCCCTTTTCTCTTTTCACTCCCTATACCAGAGCCACGCTCTCGTACCTGGTGCTATCTAATGTTCGCACAGCGCGCGCTAGTTTCTGGGAGCTTAAATATCCTACCGGCCAGGTGTCCTCGTGTCCCTTGATTGTCAGTGCTGCGGGGTTGCCTAGCAACCGCCTGTCGCATGTGTGGCCGTGTTACAGAAGGAAAGGGTTAAAGGAGGAAGGATGGAAAGAAAGGGAAAGGAATGAACATGCACGTGCAGGTCTGGTGGACAGTGCCCCGCTGGCATGCAGGCACAGGCTGGTGAGCGGTGGCGGTGGGCAGAGTGGCAGTGTGGGCCCGCATGGACAGCAGCTCCTGCCTCCGTCTGCAAATGAGCTGAAAAGCTGCGGGAGCTCTGGCAGTGAGCTTACGGCTGTCCTGTTGTGGAGATCAAAGGCGTACTCTCCTCTTTGAAGTCCCGTGTGCGCGTTCCATTGCCCCTCTTGCTTGCCACTCCTGCGCGTTATCACGCGCGCGTCGCACTCACACCGCTTCTTGCGGCCAATTCCCCAACCGACCCCGAGCTACACTCCCTGCTGTGTTTTATAGCGCAGGGAGAAGCCCGGGATCATTAACACACACATATATATGTTCTAGATTGTTTAACACATTTTGTTTACTATATAATTAAATGTGTTCTTTTGTAGTTTGTATGTCTTCAATTTTGAATGTAAAAAAATTTAAATGAAAAAAAAAAACTGAAAGTAAAGGAATATTGACTGAGTTTCACCTCTAAATTTCATTCTAAAGATAATGAAAATAATAATAATAAATCATTATAATTTTAAGCTCTCTACCATTACAGCTCAATTTGCTTAGTGGTGGCTCAATTGGTTAAAGCTGTGGGTTATTGAGTTACTTGTCATAAGATCAAGGTTCAAGCCCCAGCCACTGTTGGGCCCTTGGGCAAGACCCTTAACCCTATCTGCTCCTGGTGTGCTGTATCCTGGCTGACCCCAGCATCCTAACTGGCATATGCAAAAAAAAAAAAAAATCATTTCACTGTGTTTTAAGGAACATGTGACAAGTAATTTAATTATTTTAATTTTTTGAGACATGATTTCCATTTGAATAGTGGTGAAGTATGAGCTTTTATTTTGCAGCACCTAAATTATAAATTCGTAAATTTTATTTATGTAGTGGTCTGCTTTCTGTGTGTTTTGGTGTGTGTGAATGGGGGGGTGTCTGTCACGCTCTCGGCACCCTCGTGCACTTCATTGACATTTCCGTTCCCACGCTGTCAAGCTCCTCATCACGCTGGTTTGTTTTCCCACGCTGTCATGGCATTTCCCACGCCCCCGGACCGCCCCACCTACACACCGGTTCCTCATCCAGCGCTGATTTCCTTGGGTTTTTAGGGAAGCACAGCATACCAGTTCTTCGCCAGATTATTGAGTGCTTTTGCCAATTCTCTCGCGTTTATTTTTTGACTGTGATCACGTTACCGAAGTCTTGTTCCGTTTCTCGTTTCTTCCCCGTTGTCTTACGATTCGGATTTGTTTGCCTCGCTGACGGATTTCCCGGTTTTCAACTCAACCCGCTCTCTCTCCCGACTACGGCTTATCTTCACGTCTCGGCACGGACACCACGCTCACGGATCTAACGGCTTTCGACCCAACGCGCTCCTTCTCGACCACGGCTTTTCTTCACGGCTCGGCACGGACGTCACGCTCGCAGATTTAACGGCTCTCGACCCAACGCACACGTTTTTTCGACCACGGCAGATCTTTGCGTCTCGGCACAAGCACCACGCTCACAGATTCAACTGCGCTCGACCCAGCGCGCACGCCCCTCCTCTTCGGCAGCGAATAGACTCAACGCTCTTCAGCGGACCTGCGCGCACACACAAGTTTACAGCCCGAGCACAGCATCTGCTCAGCCGCCACCCCTGCATCTGGAGCCACCTCAGCAGCTAACGAAAGCCACGTTCCCTGACAGAATAATCTGGCCACTATGGATCCAGCAGGAGTGGACAGGATGACTCAAGCACTGGAGAACCAAGGCCGCTTCCTAGGAAGACATCAGGAGGAGCTTGTCACCACCAGGCAGACCCTCACGGACGTCACAGCCCAAATGCAGCGCCTTCAGGTTTCTACAGTTTGGTCCGCGTTCGCAGATTCCCCACGAGAGCCACGCCTGCCAGCTCCTCCCACTTACGGTGGAGAACCAGGTACCTGTAGATCCTTTTTGTCTCAGTGCTCTCTGATTTTTGAGCTTCAGGCCTCCACCTTCCATTCAGAAAGATCTCGGGTAGCATATGTTATCACTCTCCTCACTGGGAGGGCCCGAGAATGTAGCACCGCACTTTGGGACATCCACGACCCTTGTTATGACAGTTTTGAGGTTTTTTCTGGGGAGATGAGGAGGGTTTTTGTCCGATCCCACATCGGCCGGGAGGCTGGAGCCAAACTTTTACATCTACGCCAGGAATCACGCTCTGCATATGACTACGCCATCGAGTTTCGGACCTTAGCCGCCTCGAGTGGATGGAATGACAGAGCTCTAACGGACGTCTTCCTGGAAGGACTTTCGGAGACACTCAAGGATGAGCTAGTCTCCCGCGAACTTCCGTCTGATCTCCATGAACTCATGGACCTCGCCGGGAGGATCGACTCGCGTCTTCGTTCAAGACGACCGACCCGGAGGTCACCCCCCGCGAGGAGACAAACACCTCCCAGGACGTTCCGCCCGTCCTCTCCTCCAACACCAACTAATCAGGAGGAGCCCATGCAGCTGGGTAGAACCCGCATATCGGATGAGGAGAGACGCCGCCGCCGCCTGGAAAGAGCCTGCTTCTATTGCGGGGATTCAGATCACATGCTCAAGAATTGCCCGTTAAAAGGAAGCGCCCTCTAGTCAGATTGGGAGCTCTAGAGGGCGCTCCATCCAACAAGCTCCCAGAACCTTGCCCCCTGCTCTCTGTTACACTAATTGTTGGTTGCCAAGCGTATCCCATTCAAGCACTCGTTGACTCCGGCTCTGACCGGAACCTGATCAGCTCAACCACGGTCAGAGCATTGCAGATCCCTTGCATTTCATTGGACCTTCCACTGGTGGTCCGAGCTCTGGACGGAAGCCCTCTACCAGCCATCACTCACAAGACTCGTCCACTCACCTTGAGAACATCGGGGAATCATTCTGAGGAGATTTGCCTTTTCGTGATCAATAAGTCACACGCCGCTTTGGTCCTCGGTCTCCCATGGCTAGCTCTCCATGGTCCCCAGATCGACTGGATCTAGCAGGTTATCACGGTTTGGAGCCCCTCTTGTGCCACGTCGTGCCTTCGCTCTGCGCTCCCTACACTCCCCACTCCCGTCACTCCCGAGGAAACTCCGGATATCTCCAGGGTCCCACCTCATTATCATGATCTCAAGCAGGTTTTCAGCAAGACCCGAGCCACGTCGCTACCACCACACCGACCCTACGACTGTCCCATCGACCTTCTCCCAGGCACCTCTCCTCCCAAGGGTCGACTGTACTCTCTGTCATGCCAAGACAGGGAGTCAATGAACACATACATTACAGAATCCCTCGCCGCCGGAATTATCCGCCCCTCTTCCTCCCCTGCGGGGGCAGGATTTTTCTTCGTGAAGAAGAAAGACAATTCTTTTCGTCCATGTATCGATTACAGGGGACTAAACGAAATCACCATTCGGAACCGCTACCCGCTTCCACTCATGGTCTCCGCCTTTGAGCTTTTGCAGGGGGTAAATATCTTCACTAAGTTAGACCTACGAAATGCTTACCACCTTGTACGTATCCGTGAGGGTGATGAGTGGAAGACAGCTTTTAACACTCCTACGGGGCACTACGAGTATTTAGTGGTTCCCTTCGGTCTGACCAATGCCCCCGCCGTCTTCCAGTCACTCATTAATGACGTCCTCCGCGACTTTCTTAACATCTTCGTGTTCGTGTATTTGGATGATATTTTGATTTTCTCCCGCGGCCTGGAGGAACACCGGCACCATGTTCGTCAAGTCCTCCAAAGACTCTTGGAGAATAACCTTTACGTCAAGGCAGAGAAGTGCGAGTTCCACACGCCCTCCACTACATTTTTGGGCTTTGTCATTTCCCCGTCCAGGCTAGAAATGGAACCAGCCAAGGTCCAAGCAGTCACTGACTGGCCCACGCCGGCCTCAAGGCATGACCTTCAAAGATTCCTTGGTTTTGCAAATTTTTACCGCCGTTTCATCCGAGGATACAGTACCGTCGCCGCCCCTCTTACCTCGCTAACCTCTTTTAAGACACAGTTCTGCTGGGGTAAGGAGGCGAATCAAGCCTTCATGGATCTCAAGAGAAGATTCACCTCTGCTCCTATCCTCACTATTCCTGACCCTTCTCGCCAGTTTGTAGTTGAGGTTGATGCCTCCAATGTCGGCGTTGGGGGAATTCTGTCCCAAAGGTCCTCCCAGGACAACAAGATGCATCCGTGCGCTTTTTACTCCCATCGCCTGACCCCAGCGGAGAGAAATTATGATGTTGGAGACCGAGAGCTCCTGGCCATCAAGCTAGCACTGGAGGAGTGGAGACATTGGTTAGAGGGAAATGAGCTCCCGTTTTTGGTGTGGACCGACCACAGGAATCTGGAGTATCTGCGCACTGCCAAGAGACTCATGGTCATGGTCTCTTGGTGGTCATTGTTCTTCTCCAGATTCAACTTTGTCCTGTCCTATCGGCCGGGTTCCAAGAATGCTAAACCAGACGCCCTCTCATGTCAGTTTTCTCCATCCCACGACGCCCAACCACACGACACCATCCTCCCGGACCATTGTCTCATCGCAGCCCTGGAGCTTGACATAGAGACCAGGGTTCAACAGGCTCTGGCCCAGGAGCCGGGGCCAAGCAATGTCCCACCGAATCGCCTCTTTGTCCCTCTCCGTCTACGCACGCAGGTCCTGGAGTGGGCCCACGGGTCCAGACTATCTTGTCACCCGGGCGCAGCCCGAACCCGCTTCATGCTCCAGCAATGATTCTGGTGGCCCACGCTGAGGAGGGATGTGTCCAGATTCGTGGCGGCCTGCAACATCTGCGCCCGCTGTAAGAGCGACAACCGACCGGCTGCTGGTCTTCTCAGACCCCTACCGGTTCCCCAACGCCCATGGTCTCACATCTCAGTAGACTTTGTCACCGGTCTACCTTTGTCTGAGGGCAACAGCTGTATCATGACCATCGTTGACCGCTTCTCCAAGTCAGTTCACCTTATTCCACTTCCCAAGCTGCCATCTGCCAAGGAGACTGCAGAGCTACTCATCCTTCATGTGTTTCGGCTCCATGGCCTTCCCACGGACGTCGTCTCAGACCGGGGCCCGCAGTTCACTTCTCGGTTTTGGGGCTCCTTCTGTAAGCTCATTGGAGCCACCCCCAGCCTATCGTCAGGTTTCCATCCCCAGTCCAATGGACAGACCGAACGGATGAATCAAGCATTAGAGGTTTCCCTTCATTGCATGACGACTCGGGACGCAACCACCTGGAGCCAGCTTCTTCCATGGGTCGAATATGCCCACAACTCCTTTCCCTCTGCTTCAACGGGGTTGTTCCCGTTTCAGTGTTGCTCAGGCTACCAACCTCTGCTCTTCCCTACCCAAGAATTGGAGGTGGACACTCCCTCAGCCCAGCACTTCGTCCGCCGCTGCAAACAGACGTGGCTACGTGCAAGACGAACCCTGCTACGAACCATCTCCTCTTACAAGAGACAGGCGGACCGCCACCGCAGCAAAGCTCCAAGATACCGCATAGGAGACAGAGTCATGCTCGCCACAAGGGACATCCCATTAAAGACACTGTCACATAAGCTTTCTCCTCGCTTCATCGGCCCCTTCACGATAATCAAGGTCATCAACCCATCTGCTGTCCGACTCTTACTCCCCTCTTCCATGTGACGTATCCACCCTACCTTCCACGTATCCCAGATAAAACGCATCGTAAATTGCCCACTAAATATTGCCCATGCTGTCATGGTATTTCCCACGCCCCCGGACCGCCCCACCTACACACCGGTTCCTCATCCAGCACTGATTTCCTTGGGTTTTTAGGGAAGCACAGCACACCAGTTCTTCCCACCAGTTCTGCCCACGCTGTCATGGCATTTCCCACGCCCCCGGACCGCCCCACCTACACACCGGTTCCTCATCCAGCACTGATTTCCTTGGGTTTTTAGGGAAGCACAGCACACCAGTTCTTCGCCAGATTATTGAGTGCTTTTGCCAATTCTCTCGTGTTTATTTTTTGACTGTGATCACGTTACCGAAGTCTTGTTCCGTTTCTCGTTTCTTCCCCGTTGTCTTACGATTCGGATTTGTTTGCCTCGCTGACGGATTTCCCGGTTTTCGACTCAACCCGCTCTCTCTCCCGACTACGGCTTATCTTCACGTCTCGGCACGGACACCACGCTCACGGATCTAACGGCTTTCGACCCAACGCGCTCCTTCTCGACCACAGCTTTTCTTCACGGCTCGGCACGGACGTCACGCTCGCAGATTTAACGGCTCTTGACCCAAGGCACACGTTTTTTCGACCACGGCAAATCTTCGCGTCTCGGCACAAGCACCACGCTCACAGATTCAACTGCGCTCGACCCAGCGCGCACGCCCCTCCTCTTCGGCAGCGAATAGACTCAACGCTCCTCAGCGGACCTGCGCGCACACACAAGTTTACAGCCCGAGCACAGCATCTGCTCAGCCGCCACCCCTGCATCTGGAGCCACCTCAGCAGCTAACGAAAGCCACGTTCCCTGACAGAGTCACCTGTGAGGTGTCAATAGGTCTTGCATATTCATGAAAAGTCGTGGATTATTCAGTGAAACAGAGGCTCTGCTGACAAAAGTTAGGCACATCAGTCAGTGTGGAAAAGATGGAAAGTTTCCTCACCATAACATGCCGTGTACTGTTTTTAATCACTCTATACACAACAAATGAAAATACAAATGGTCTATTCTTTTTTATTTTCATTTTGTATTCAATTTTTATATTTTATTTAAAAATAAATACCAAAGAAAATTGTGTATAGAGTGATTAAAACAATATAGTTCATGTTATGATAAGGAAAATCTCAATGTCTTCCATTCCAGGGATTAGAAACGGTAACAATGTCAATTTTAGAATCTGGAATCCAGAAGATGAAATTTAAAAAGAGGCCTGGAGCACTGCAGGTCTTCAGAAGAGCCTCAGATCCAAGAGGGTCCTAAAGTGGGCAGGGGTGCATTTTAGTATCTCTGAATGTATAGGTGAGAACCGCTGATTCACACCTGGGGAGGGGTAAATTATTTGCATTTGAATGCATTTGTCTGACATTGTAAAGCAGACACAGTAACCCGAAAACATGATTATCTTCATCACTACACAGTAAACCCTAATGCTCAATGTAATTAAACACACTGAGTACTGTTTTTTTGAGTATTCAGAACTTTTTGGTATTTATGGGTTTGTAGAACTGACACTTTCCAAGTTAGCTGAACAAATTCAACAAACTTAAAAGTTATGATGTAACTGATTACCTCAAATATTTTGAGTTTTGCCAACTTAATTGGGTTTACAGTGCAACAGACCCCGAGCTACACTCGCCTCTGTATTTTATAGCGTGGGGAGAAGCCCGGGATCATTAGCTGCGATAGCTCACCAGCCATGCCTAATTCTGTGGCCCTGCTCCTTCGTGCACCAGCAGAAGGAGAGGCCGCTTAGCTAGTGAGCAAGGAGCGATATTGATTTGGGCGCACTAGCCTGAGAGGCCGCCTAGCTAGTGATCGAGGAGAGATATTGATTTGGGCGCACTAGCCTGAGAGGCCGCCTAGCTAGTGATCGAGGAGAGATATTGATTTGGGCGCACTAGCCTGAGAGGCCGCCTAGCTAGTGAACGAGTAGTGATATTGATTTGGGCACATGCCTTCACAGGCGCACACCGTGACAACTTGTAACACAATAACAATTATATTTCGAACATTTTGCAGAAAAACTGTTGCAAACCATCCAACATGGGAATCAAACCCGGGCTGTCCGCATGGCAGGCGAAGCACTTACCACTGCGCCACAAGTGCTCTATAGAGTTTACATTGGTGGAAGTTTTACTTAAGTTATTGTTACTTACAGTACGTACTCAAAATTATTACTCATTCAATTATTTAGGTTAACAGTACTCAATGTGTTTAATTACTTTGAGCATTAGGGTTCACAGTGTAAACCCTAACCTTAAATGGGAGGTGGGGGAACTAAATTAGTAAATTATGAAGGCAGTACAATACAGAGGGCCAATGTGAAACATTTTGAAACTATCACTTTTTTCGAGTGCACAAGAAAGTGCTATAGACATCAGCACTGCCTCTGAGAGTGGCAGCCCTTCTAGAAGCTCCACAGAACTCTTTTTTTGTTGTAATTTATCTAACCTTTGGATATGGATTTTGTAATGCAGAAACTCATTTATTTGAGGAACCAACTTCTTGTCCTCTGTGGTGTGGTTTCCCATTTACCTGACAAGGTGAAAAGGCTGTATCGTGGCTGCAGAGTGGGCGCTAAGCAAAAGGCTAAGTGGCTAGCAAGAAAGTGGTGATATAAGCCAGTAGGCCTTCTGTGTTCATGGGAAATGTGAACTCACTACCAAACAAGATTGACGAACTGGCTGGGTTGGTGAAAAACGCCAGCATCTACATAGAAGGCAATTTGTTGTGCTTCTGTGAAACATGGCTCACTACTAGCATTCCGGATGCTAACGTGGAGATACCCGGCTTCAGCATAGTGAGAGCGGATAGGGAGGGCAGAGCCTGTGGGACAAGCAAAGGAGTAGGACTCTATATGTGAACAAGAGATGGTGTAATCCTGGGTATGTGAGCATTAAAATCTCAAGCTGTAGCAGGAACATTGAACTTCTGGCTGTAGGTTTACAACCCTATTATTTGCCCAGACAGTATGGACAGATAATAACGCTGTTGACCTACATTCCGCCAAGATCCGACAAGGAGATAGCGAGTGATGACATCCACTCCGCAGCTGCAAAGCTTCAAAGCAAAGCAGCTGGCCCAGATGGAGTATCACCTCGACTACTGAAGGCCTGGGGGTTGGAGCTGGGAGAGCCTCCAGCACATCTTCAACCTAAGCCTTGAACTGAAGAAGGTCCATTAGCTGTGGAAAACATCCTGCATCATCCCAGTAATAAAGAAACCATGCCCTGGGGAGATGATTGACCAGTCGTTCTTACATCACATATTATGAAGACAATGGAGCGGACACGGATGCATCACCTGGGGCTACAGGTCAGTCATGCTCTTGACCCCCTACAGTTTGCATACCAGGAGAAAGTGGGTGTGGTTGATGCCATCACTTACACAGATCTCTGTCTCACCTGGATTGGGGCAGTGGTGCTGTGAGGATTACATTCCTGGATTACTCCACTGCCTTTAACACCATCCAGCTGCTGCTCCTCAGAGACAAACTGGCAGAGATGATTAGACAGACAGACTACTCAATATGTGCGGCTGAGGGGGCCTGCAGGTCTGCCACAATGATCAGTAGTACAGGAGCGCCGCAAGGGACTGTGCTTTCTCCAGTCCTGTTCACCCTGTACACGTCAGACTTCCAGTATAACTCAGAGTTCTGCCATGTACAAAAGTTTGCGGATGACACTGCGATCGTGGGCTGTATTACAGTAATACGAGATCTGGAACAAGTCGCACATGCTAAAATATTTTTTTTTTCTCGGAAACTGAACTTCCTTCTTTTGAAAATTGTAGATCTCTTTAATGGATTTTCTATCCAAGCTTTGAACCATATTTTTTTAAATACATGTATTTAATCTGATACTGTTTGATGTTATCTACAGGCCACCCAAACCTTCTTTACATTTTATTAGTGAATTCTCAGATTTTCTGTATGATATTACCCAAATATGATAGGGAATTTGTGGGGATTTTAACATTTATTAGCGTTACCCACATAACTAAATAGCTGTCTAAACCCTTGAGTCACTATTTAAGTTTGTTGCCTATATGAAGGTTATGTCATGTAGCCTCAATGTAGTGCCTGAAAGAGGCATTTTGCTCATTAATTCTTTGCTTGTTAGCTCTTTTGAATAACTGTCTTAAGATGGTTATCATACCCAAGACTTGTGAACAGGTCCTCATTGAGCCAAACCTCAAGAAACCAAACTTTGACCATAAAGAGCTTTTAATTATCAACCAATTTTTAATTTATCTTTCCTATACAAAGTTTTAGAAAAGGTTGTTTTTATACAGCTCCAAGATAATTTAAATAAAACGATCTATGAAAATTTCAGTCTGAATTCACACATGTAAAGCTGCCTTTACAACTGCGGAAACCCCACCATTCGGTTAATAGAGTAGTAATAGATCTCGCACTGTATTTCAGTTATATAAGCACATATTTACTTTTGTCAATATTTGTAAAAATTTCTTATTACTGTGCTCAGGAATGATTGTTGCCCCCTCCTCACACCCACCTGGTCAGCATTCACATTGCGTTTTTGTACTCCATTCTTGGACACATTTGTTTACACTCACCGATGCAGCAGATGGAAGTATGCACCCACTTATTTTGTGAGCCATCATTAAACACAAGAGAAGAAAACAAGAAAGTTAACTTTTACATCATAGTGAATTCAATTTGTAACAGTCATATTAGTTTGTTTAACTGAGTTACACTACAAGGGCTCTTTCATCAACGTTCTTGTAAAGAATAAAACTCTAGGAACAAGAATGACGAAAACACAAACAGTTAGCAAAATCCCCAAACATGTATTAAGTGATAAGCAAACAAACAAACAAACAGGTGCATGTCATGTCTCCTGGGTTAGAATCAGACGCAGATGCAGATTCCATGTTCACAAGAATTATCTTATTATTATATTATTTACACAAAAAACAACACACAGTCCCGTGGCGCTCACTGCGTTCCTGAGCGGGGTTCCCAGGCAGGGTCTGCAGGTGGGTAAACTTAAACAGTCTTGAACTATAGTAGAACTAAAACAATATTTTAGTTGCAAGGTCCATGCGACTAGTGAGGGTTTTTCCTTCCTCCAAGGATCCCACACCTGCAGACAACGCTCAGTCCTGGGAGTGAGACGGGCAGAGTAGACAAAATGATTTAAACATAACACGTAGACAGAGCCAGGTGAAGACAAACGGTGTGCACAACAGTGAACAGGCGAAGCCCTACGGGTTCGACTGGAATAAGTAGTCAGACACACAAGGGAATCACAGGTGTTTGTGTTTAGTGCTTAAGTGCTGGTAGTACATGCATAGACACACTAGGTGGGGACAAAGGATCAACTCAGTAATCCGGGGAACTTGATCTTATTCCCCTGATCTGTGGAGGTACAGATGTTCCAGTGCACCAGTAAAATTCAATATTAATTCAATATATATATAAATATAAGTGGGTGAATTAAGGTTTTCAATGTCCAAAGTCCAGGTTATACCGAATGAGTGTATGAGTGTGTGTGCTGGGAGATATGAATCGGCCTCGCCAGTAGCAGTGCAACTAGCCTGGGAGCACGACGTCGGAGTGAGAGTAATTTTGAGATGCCGTTCGTGGTGAAAATCAGATAAGAGGGATAATCCACAAGGGAACAGTTTCCTCAACTCTCCTGAACAAACTCCGAATGAAAATGGCGACGTAAACAGTGCTGATCCACCATACTATCTCTCCCTCTCTCACTTCTTCCTGGGTGTGTTTTAAAGAGGAATCAGGTGACTTCATGCGTCAGCATATTCCTTCGTGAACTGGCATCGCAGTCTCACGAAAGTACGACCAGGGACCAAAACACAGTCTTTGGGACACATAAAACCCTTCAGGCAACTTTTATGAGGCACAGCTGCTTTTCCATTATCAGCATACATAATTCTACCCTTCTAAAAAAGCAAAGGTACAAAACCTTTATGTGACTGCCAGCCTCCTGCGTCGGAGGAGAGCGTCCATAAAAGCGCTTTACAGTAACCTCATTTATATCATTGGTTGTTTGTGGATTGCCCCAAGATACTGTGTAATTTATTGGCCCTTTTTTGTTTTTAATCTCGGGCACTAGCTTAGCAGAAAGCTTTTGCTGGATGGAGGAATGTGGGTGGCCAAACCAGTTCGCCTGTTTGAAAGAGTGAATCTTTCCACCGGGTATTGTAGAACCTGGCTTGTTTGGCTCTCCGCGTTTCTTCTCTGTGTTTCCCTTCCTCCATGATGATTTGTAATGCAGCTTGATCCGGAGTGGGTGTTTGGTTGATCTGCCTTCCCAGATGTTCTGTATGTTGACCTTTGATACTCCCCTTATGCCTCCGACAGACCTTACATGTCCGGATATAAAGCCAGACATCCTTGCAAACAGTGGGCACCAGGTGAAGTCTAGGAGCCTCAACAGGGTATTCAGCCCCCCCTTCTACTCCATCCAGTGGCCACCAGGTGGTTATGCAGTTGTTGCAAAAATTTCTGGGTTAATCATTGGGGGACCACCAGTTGGAATTTTTCTTCCCGTCTTCCTGTTGGCCGTTTGATATCTCACCCAGGTCACTGAGTAGATCGGACAAAAACTTGGAGGTGGGAGAGCAGATTTTGGCGGCAACGCTTATTACACGGACAGACTTAGCTGGTGGACGAGTGTGAAAGCAGGCCGCTTTTGTCTATGGGTCATGTTGACTTGGAGAGGCAGGAATGGATGGTGTGTGAACCCACCTTCTGTCCTTAAACCATACCTTCCTTGAACGATCTCCAAGACCACCTCTGTAGTGGTCAAAAAGTAGGGCCCAGCAATAAGCAGAAAGGCCAGATCATTGTCTTTCATGATGTAGGAATTGACCTGACAGCCTGTGCCATGCCACTTGTAGTGGAGGCTTTTTTGTATCTTCGTCTGGTGTATCTTCCTGTCTGTCATGATGAACCTCTGGGAAGATTGAGTGATGTCCACGGGAGCCTGATCATTCAGATGCCGCCATAGGGTTTCCTGCATGAGAATGTAAGTGCGCCCCATATCCAGTACTGCTTTCACCTCCTTTCCATGCACTGACAGTGGTACCAGGAGGAGAGAGGGGGCTGAATGGGTTTGAGCTATGGAGAGTCCCTCTAGGTGTTTCGAAGAATTCCCTGCTGCCACACCCATCTTACTTTTCTCATGGCTGTGCTGAGACCCCACCTTCTGCCAGTAATCTTTCACTCCCCTACAGTCTTTCTGTGCAGATTGTTGTACCAGCGACCTTAATTTATCCTCTACTTCCGTAAGGTAGTCTTCTGGCAGAAATGCAACCATGAATGCCTCTCTGAAAGACTCCCAATCCTTTACTTTGGAGGTGCAGGCCTGTAGTCGGCAAAGAGTAGGCATGCTAGTGAGACATAGCTTCTTGATCTGACTCTCCCACATAGCATCTCTCCACAAAAAACAGTCCTCTCCAGTTTTTCCAGGGCCTCCTGGAAGTAGCTCTCCAGCCCTGCTAAGCTAGCTTCCATGGCCTGCAGTTTCCCTGTTTACAGTGCTATTAATGGATTCTCTAAAATCATGCACTAGTGTGTTGATATTTTCACCTAGAGCCAATAAATCCACTTGACACTGCTTCATATCTGTATCTGTAAAGTCTTCAGAAAGACATTAGTCCAAAGGAGTACCTTTGAACAACACCATGGGGCGCTATATCATGAAGATGAGGAGAAAGACACCAACTGGTGATCCCACAATCAATAACCCAGCAGTTTTTATGGCCTGAACGTTGGCTGGCTCCATTTCCAGTCTGGAGGGAGAGATAACAAAACCAAGGAACGTGGTGGAAGTTGTATGGAACTCACACTTCTCGGCTTTAACAAAGAGATTGTTCTCTAAGAGCCTTTGCAAAACTTGACAAACGTGGCGCTCCTCCAGACCTTGGGAAAAAATGTATATGTCGTCCAAGTACACTAATAAAAAGGAATTCAAGAAGTCATGGACTTTGTTAATAAGATCCTGGAATACGGCAGGGGCGTTGATTAGTCCAAACAGAACCACCAAATATTCATAGTGCCCAGTAGGGGTGTTGAAGGCTGTTTTCCACTCATCGCCCTGTCGGATGCAGACAAGGTGATGAGCATTTCGTAGGTCATGTTTGGTGAAGATGTCAGCTCCCTGGAGAAGTTCAAAGGTGGTGGCCTTGAGTGGTAATGGATAGCGATTCCTGACAGTTACTTCATTAAGTCCTCTGTAATCAATACATGGACGAAGGGACCCGTCTTTGTTCTTGACAAAGTAAAACTCCACCCCAGCGGGTGAGGATGGACAGATAATTTAAGCAGCAAGGGACTCCGTGATGTACTTATTCATGGCCTCTCTTTCTTGGTGTGCCAGAGAATAAAGTCTGCCTTTCGGAGGAGAGGTGCCCGGGAGGAGATCAATAGCACAGTCATATGGTCGGGGCGGTGGAAGTGACATGGCTCAGGTCTTGTAAAAGGGCTGCCTGAGATCATGGTATTCAGTGGGAACATTAGCGATGTCTGGGGTTTCATTGGGTGGGACTGGGATAGGAGATAGATTGAGTGCTGAGTGAAGGCATGTCATGGAACACGAAGGACTCCAACGCATGATGACGTGCTTGTTCCAGTCTATCTGGGGGCCATGGAGGGCTAGCCAGGGAAGTCCAAGAACCAAGGCCACGTGTGATTTGTCAATTACGAAGAGGCAGATCTCCTCAGTATGGTTTCTTGATGTCCGGGAGCCGGGTCCCATACAAGGCCTGGACAGCGAACTGAGGGTCCAATGTTACACAAGGGATCTTTAAAGTTGACAGTAGATGCACTGATCAGGTTCTAGTCTGAGCCGGAGTCAATGTGTGCCTGAATAGGGTGGACCTGGCCGTCAACGATTAGGTTTACGGGAAGTAGGGAACGTGGTTCTGGGAAATTGTCAGGAGGAACACCCTCTAGTGCTCCCAGTATAGATACTAGAGGATGCCTCCCTTTTACTGGACAGTCCTTGAGCATGTGTCCTGATGCTCCACAGTAAAAACAAGCCCTTTGTAGACGGCGTCAGCATCTCTCCTCCTTGCAGATGTGAGTTCTGCCTAGCTGCATGGGCTCCTCTTGATCAGTCTGCTTCAGAGTAGGAGACACATGGGCTGTCCTGAGTTGGGGTGATCTCCTGGCGGGAAGCAAACTCCTGGATAGTCGTCTTAAACAGAGATGAGAGTCGATCCACCTGGCGAGATCCATGAGCTTGTGGAGGTCGGTGGGGAGCTCATGAGAGATGAGGTCAAAAACCCTTTTCATTTCCTTGGAGAAGTCCTTAAAGTTCTCACAGCATGGGTCGTGAGTTTCCCAGAGGGCCATGATCCACTCCCTGGCTCTACCGGTTAGTAGCGTGATTATGTAGGCCACCCGAGAACATTCTGATGAGAAGGTGGAAGCTTATAGCTTGAAAATCATTGAGCATTAAGAGAGGAATGACCTCCAAGTTCCTGGTTCTCCCCAGTAAGAGGGAAGGGGCTGGTAGGCGTAGCTCTCGCGGGGTTCCAGAGCTTGAGATCTGAGCTGTAGGTGCTGTATTTGGGTGGTGACCTCCATGATTGTCTGCCTGGTGGTGACGAGGTCCTCCTGATGCTTACCAAGGAGAGCACCTTGATTCTCCAGCGCGTGACTCATCCTGTCCAATCCTGCTGGATCCATAGTGTGGCCAGATTATTCTGACAGAAGTGAAGATCATGGGCTGTGGAGATAGATCCAGGTGCAGGTGATGGAGCACGCTGAGAGTCACGACTACGGCTCAGTCTCACGTGTCAGCGTATCTACAATGTTACGGATCTCGCTGCTCGGCTCCTACACTCCCACTCTCACTACTGCGACAGAACAGCAGATCTACCGAGACTCTCAGCGTGCTCCATCACCTGCACCTGGATCCATCTCCAGGTGCAGGTGATGGAGCACGCAAGACTCTCAGCGTTGTAGACGCGCTGAGACGTGAGACTGAGCCGTAGTCGTGAAGGCGGAAGTGTTTGGTCAGAGCCATGTGATCCGTCCGCGATGTAATAGTGCCGAGACATTAAACTGAGTCGCGGTCGTGAAAGCGCGAGATCAGAGCCATTAAATCCGTCAGCGAGAGCGTTAAGCCAAAACGTGAAGCAAAGCCGTAGTTGAGGAACGAAAGCGAGAGTTCAAAGCCGTTAAATCCGTCAGTGAGGCAATTAATACAAAAATGTGAGACGAGAGTCGGGAAAATGAGAGAACAATGTGGAGTCGAGAACATGAAAATCATGAAACAGAAACGTAAGAATATCGAGCCGAAAACACACACACAATAATCTGGCAACAAGATAGCATGCTGCGCTTTCTTATAAACCAGAAGAAATCAGCGCAGGATGAAAGACCGGTGTGCAGAAAGGGCTTTCTGGGGGCATGTGAGGAGACATGACAGCGTCGGAAAACATGACCATGTGATCAGGAGCCTGACAGCGTGGGAAAGGAAATGTCAAAAATGAAAGTGGTCATAGAACTCTGCATGAGAGAGCAGAGAGCATGACAGTATTTTGTGATTCAGCCATGATTACATAAAAATCTAAATAAAGCTGTCCTATACTGTCATCCTTGTAGTAATGAGCAAAATGGACAGGCTCAGACTGACTATGTTGATCTGTAAGAGTTCTTATTGGCTGTAGAAAAAGTGTGCCCTTGTATTTAAATAAGGAGAAGACGATAGCTAATATTTGTAGTAAAAAAAAGGCACTGGTTAGAGAAGCACAAAACAGCTGCATCTGCATTACCCGACTTACCAAGCCTTTTAAAATTGTCACAGTTATTATGGTGTAAGCATATCTTTCAGATACACACATATGTGTGCATGTAGCAGTAGGTGAAACAAACAGTTGGCTGGGATGGGAAAAGCAAAAGTAAGCATAACTTTGAACATGGCCGGGATGGAAAAGCAAACATAACATTGAGCAAACGCATGGGAAAGCGGACATGGCAGTGAACACATGCATATGTTCTGACTAAAGGCAGTAAATGAATAACCATAAGACAGACAGATGCCTGTATGAGAACCAGAAAACAGAGATGCCTGCATGAGAACCAAGGACAGTAAATAAATAATTAGAAGACACACAAACGCTGGTATGCATAGCATGTTTAATGAAAATAGACACAAGAAATAATGTGTACTTTAAACATAGTAAGTAAGCATACAGTAGAATACAAAATTTATAGGCCAACATTATATATGAGTCCATCATTGTCCCTGCTCTGAAGAAAGCCCATCCTGCTTCCCTCAATGATCGACCTGTGGCCCTCACATCAGTGGTGATGAAGTGCTTTGAACGGCTGGTCAGAGACTTCATCATCTCCTCACTACCAGACACACTGGATCCACTTAAGTTCGCGTACCGTTCAAACCGCTCCACAGATGATGCTATCGCTCATCTTCTTCATACATCTCTCACACACCCGGACAATAGGAGGGGGGAATTATGTTAAAATGCTCTTCATCAACTACAGCTTACCATTTAATACCATAATTCCCTCCACACTCACCACCAAGCTGGAGCACCTGGGACTCAGCTCATCTTTGTGTCAGTGGATCTCCAACTTCCTAACTGACAGACCACAGGCTGTAAGGATGGGCGGTCATGTCTCTGCCTCCACCACTCTCAGCACTGGAGCACCACAGGGTTGTGTTCTGAGCCCTCTACTGTAGTCTCTGTACACACACGACTGCGTAGCCTCTACTAACTCCACCACCATCATCAAGTTTGCTGATGACACCATCGTGGTGGGCCTGATCACTGACAATGATGAGACGGCCTACCTGGAGGAGATTGGGAATCTGGAGCACAGGTGCCAGAGGAACAATCTTCTAAACGTCAGCAAGATGAAGGAGTTGGTAGTAGACTTTAGCACAAAGCAGGAGAGGAACTATCAGACCCCTGTCATCAACAACAGCCCAGTGGAGAGAGTAGACAGTTTCAGATACCTCGGTGTCCACATCAAGCAGGACCTGTCATGGTCCTGTCACATCGACACCGTGGTGAGCCCGACAGCGTCTCTACCACCTCAGGCGCTTGAGAGACTTTAGCCTGCCCTCCAAGGTACTCAGGAACTTTTACTCCTGCACCATAGAGAGCATCCTGACGGGAAACATCACGACCTGGTTCGGGAATAGCACGAAGCAGGACAGACGAGCTCTACAGAGGGTTGTGCGATCAGCTGAGCGCATCATCCACACTGAGCTCCCTGACCTGCACTCGATCTACAGCAAGCGGTGCTGGACCAAGGCCAGGAAGATCGTGAAGGACCTCAGCCACCCCAGTAATGGACTGTTCTCTCTGTTGAGGTCAGGAAAGCGATTTTGCGCCCTGAAGACCAATACAGAGAGACTGAGGAGGAGCTTCTACCCGCAGGCGATACGGTCTCTCAACCAGCTCACCAAACAGTACTGACTGACTCACTTTACACACCCACACTCATGCTTCTTGCACTCTCTCTGGACTCTTGGGACAATAATTGCACACCCTTCACACTACATCACTATTTATTCTATAGCACAAGCCACTTTAAGTACAAAACACTTTATAGCTTACTTGCACACCCCCTGGACATCTCTATTTATATTCCATATTTTTTCATACTGTACACCTAGGTTCACCTAGGCTTTTATTATATTTCTTATATCGGATATATATTTTTTTCTACATTTGCACCCAGGTTTTCTTATTTTCTTATTCTCTTATATTTTTTACATTTTTATTTTCTTATATTTTTCTTATTGTATATTTTTACTGTACATATATTTTATTATTTTATTCTTAGTTAAATCTATTCCTACGTTCTTTGTTATATTCTTTTAGTGTAAATAGTCTTAAATAGTTTTTATTCTAAGGTCACGGGCAGTCGCCTAAGCATTTCACTGCATATTGTACTGTGTATGACTGTGTATGTGACAAATAAAATTTGAATTTGAAGTAAGAAAAAGCGTAAGGGGCCTGAGTAGCATCAACAATAAAAGAGAGAAATCACATATCAAACCTTCTATGAGCCATCACAACACCGATAGGAAGATCAGTGAGAGGAATAAAAGTAGAAAGACTGTGATTCAGGAGTGGTGTAGATATGGGAGGAAGATCCGTTTGGGTACCGACAGACACCTTAAAATTGGTCTGGGTGCCAACAGATACATAACAACTAGGCCTTTGAATAGATGGTGCTGGAGTGCTGGACTCTGGCCTTACAGGCCTAAAAGATTGAGGAGGACTACCAGAAGGAGCATACGGACTGTCCTGACTGTCTGAGTCATCCAGAGGGATGTAGTCAGCATTTGAGCAATTACGATTAGTTGTAAAATCAGGATAAAATGTGTAAAACACCAAAGAAAGGAAAAATGAGACAAATACTGAAAACAATGCGATGGAAATGCTTCCCCATGGCCTGTCTCTTGGGAACTGAAAAACAAACTGGAAAAACTGAGAGAAGTATAGCAAAATAGGCAACACCCCAATATTAAAAAAAAAAAAAATTAAGAAAGAAAAAGTGTAAAGATAATGGAAAATAATTTATAATGGGTTATATTATGGGTTGATCATTTACTAGGAGTGGGAAAAACATACAAAGGAGGGAATGATAAGGATGAGCCCCTCCTCTTAAAAACTGTTTAAAATGAGCATGTATGTCACAGTAAAGTCAGTCTGCTTTTGGTAGTGCTTGGACTTCCAATCTAGGTATTGCTAGGCTTGGGTTTTATTGCTGCAATAAATCCAGTCTTACTTCATCCAGATCTGCACTGAGTTAGAAGTCTTTCTTTGATTCTTTGTACTAAATGTTAAGTGTTTGGTTAATAACTTAGATTAAAGCAACATCAATAGGTGGAAGACAAAAACGTCTCCTCTGCTTGGTCTTAGTTCGCGTCTCTCTGGTATAATCAACATTTGTGTGCATTTGTACTGTTTACTGTAATTACTCTAACACTGTGACCACATGTGTGCATGAAAAGCATATTTTATTTTGTATTTGTATGTGTATGTGTGTGTGTGTGTGTGTGTGTGTATACTGTTTATTATAACACAGTGCGTGTAAAGCAAAACACGCACTGTGTCTCATTAGAGAGATTAAAGATCCATTTTCTCTCTCTCCCTTTGTGTCCGCCTGCACTGATTCCGTTAGTGTGTGTGCACACCGAAGGGCTTTCCTGAGAGAGGTAATTTCAACCACAGCACCAACCAAATCAGCAACGCTGTGATTCCCTTCACCAGAGGCAAACCATGAGACCGAAACGTAACACAAGTATACAAACAAAGCTGCATACCTTGCTGAAAATGGTGCTCGGTTCATAACTAAAACCGTAAGATTAAACCCAAGACTCTGCTCTTGTGACTTGCTTCCATCTAGTAAACAATACTAGATGAACTTCATCAACTTTCACCCTGCAAAAGGTTGGTATGTTTGTGTGTATGTGTATATGTGTGTGTGTGTGTGTGTGTGTGTGTATGTATATGTATGTAACGTAGTTTCATGTATCGTAGATGAGTTCAAATAAATTTCTTTATAAAGAACTGTTGTCTTGGTCATGTATTTTAAAGTTGAAACATTTGCCCAGATCTTACGTTATCTTGCTCAAAATACCAGATTTTGTATTATCGTCGTCGGCCACAGGATAAACAGAATTGGCAAGATACACTAAATCATACTAAACGCTGGACGGGTAGTTGATAAAGTGTACGCTATAAATTTTAATTAAGTTTAACAAATTAACTCGAATCCTTAAACATTCGATTCACCTCTGAACCAGAGCTGAAACCCGACATAAATGGTGGAGAATGCGTTGAGCATTGTCTCCCCATTTAAAATACTACAGCACACTTCATTGGACAGCATGCCCCTTACCTCCTCCTCTCGCCTTCACACACACACACACACACACACACACACACACACACACACACACACACACACACACTCGAACAAAAAAACTGTTCTGTCGTGATCCTTTCAAAGATAAAGTGCAGGTTAATTTTTTTTATTTTTACTTTACAGCAGTGATTCCGTTCAGAGATTTCTGACACTTTCTTGTTAATTTTCCCAATGAGGCAATATTTCCGTTTTCCGTGAAAGTCATCCCACACAGTAGTCCACAGTAGGGTTACTGTGTAAGACGAGAGGAGGAAGAGAGGAGGGTGTCATTCCTTCTCTCCTCTTACTTTAGCTTCACACACACATATACAGCGTGTGACCGCAAACACACACACACACACACAGTGCATGCACGTGTGAGAGATTTTTATTCTTCCACTTGTTAATGCTACCTAATTTTACAACATTAAACAAAAGCTATATCTCTAGTTAAAAGAACCAAAGAACGACTAAGGACTGTGGGCAGTGCTTATTTTTCCTATACATTTCTCATTTGTCCGGGTTTATTCTACAGTTTCCAAGAGACAGACCAAGGGTAATCATCTCTTTAGCAATATTTCAATATTTTTTCTTGTTTCCCCATTTTTTGTACTTGCATATTTTATTTTAATCTTTTAGCTGATTGTACTTGCCCAAATGCTCATTGCATCCCTCTGGACAGCTAGGACAGCATGAACAGTACAGATTTTAACCCTACATGCCATGGACCAGGCCTCTGTGGACCTCATCCAGACTGAGTGTCAACCGTCTCTGTAAGGCCAACTCCAGCTCCTGTTTGTCATGTAAGTGTTACCACTCAGACTGATTTTAAAGTGTCTGTTAGTACTCAAACTAAAGAAAGTGCAACAGTTGGCACCCAAACTGATTTTCCCCCAGTGCCGAATCCAACGGTAACTCTAAATAGAAGTCTTTCGTCACATACACCTCTCACCGATCTACATGTGGCTGTTGTTCTAGCTCAGAGAAGGTTGGTTTTTGATGTGTAATTTCTCATGTATTTTATTTTACTTTTTATGCTTACCCAGGTTCCCTATGTTTTATGTATTTTTATGTTGGGCATTATATTCTGTATTTTTATACCGAATTTTCATAGTTTGTTATTATGTAGATGCACATGCTATTTTGCTTCGTGTCTACTCTTATTAAACTCAGTATTCTTAAAACTGATCATGTTTATTTTCGTAATTTTGTCTGTGTCTTTACCTAGACATGTGTGTGACTACAGGTCTCCATCCTTACATGGTTATTTGTGGCATTAACTTTCATTAAGTATGCACGTGTCTCTGATGTTTGTGTCTGCTTATTGTACATTATGACATCTAGCTATAAAATAAGTACAGGTCATGTATTATCGTACTGGGTCACACTAGGGTTTTCCCATGTACGTTGGGTACATACCGATCTTCCTATGTTGCACATAGCATCATACTGTACACTGGGTATCCCCCTTACTGGTTATGTTTTATGACCTGTCTTATGGTCGCTGTCTGTTTTTCTTCATGCTATGTACTGTACATATTGTCTCACCTCTGAGTGCCCCCATGTCATCTCATGCAATTAGCTTCTACCTTTTACTGAGTGCCCCATGCCTTTGCATGCAACCATTTTCTTCTCTGTTATGATATGCATGGGATCCTCTTCTCTGCTTACTTCTGAATACTGCTCTTCGCCCTACTTACTTCTATATTTTTTCACTAATATTAATAACGTTATATTGATTAATATTGATTAATATTATATTGCTTGATTAATATTATTATAGTACTTGATTAATATTATGATATTTATTAATATTTTTACATTGCTGCATACACAAGTATATTTTACTAAAATATGCTGACGCGCATACACACATAAAAAGCGCGGAATTCTCTTTGATTTACGCACGCTTCCGGAACGAATTATTGTATGCTCACAATCCAAGGTTCCACTGTATTAATAATAATAATAATTTTTATTTATATAGCACCTTTCCAGACTTAAAGAACACTTTACAATTTTACTAATGTTAACATAGTACAAAACAGACATTAAAGTACAGATGAGAAAGGTGGAGGGGGGGGGGGAATACAAAACAAGACATAAAAGACAGACATGTAGTGTATTGAACCAAAGGAGATCATTCCAACGAGTCAGACATATAACATTCAGAAAACAAGTGAGTTTAGAGTAGAGATTTGAATACTGATAGACTATTAACAGAACGGAGAGAATGTGCTAGCAAATTCCAAAGTTTTGGTGCAGTAACACTAAATGATCTACCCCCCATTGAAGAGAGGCGGTACCATATTAAGGGCCATCATGGCCATGATGTGGCCTGAGGCAGTCATCCATAAGATGTAATGAATGCACAAAGTTTTTTACTACATTTAAAAGAATTCAAAGCAGAGTTATAATTATGATCCTTTAGTATATAGAAGATCAATGCAGATTTTAGTACCTTCATAAAGTTGATAGAACAAGAAAGAAATCAAATAACTGTAATGGCATTACATCTGGCACAACATTGTTGAAAAGCAGTGCAGGTCAATAGCTTTCTTATAAAAAAAAAATCATGTCAGAATATATAATATGCTTCTTTTGTAATAGCTGAAAAAAAAGGTGTGTGAGTCTTATTTTGCATCTATTTGAATGTGTGAACCCAGGCAGTGACAGCATGCAGTTCTGCCTCACTGACCACATGAAAAGGACCCATCTGTACACACACCTCTAAACGTATGGAGCCAAGTCTTCCAAATTCAAGGTTAAACACACTCCAAGTAAAGAGTTTACGTGGATGGTGAAGTTCACAAGTTGACAAGCCTTATAGGCCATCTTTGGCAAAGAAATGCCTATATACTAAAACAAATAAATAATATACAGATATCAGGTTAGTAACAATCTCAATATTGAATATTGAATAACAGAGTTCTTCAGACGTTTTCCCCTTTGCATTGATTTTTACTATAATTACTGCAAAAGACAATAGTTATGATGTCTAGATCATAACTGACTGTCTAGACCTGAAACAAAAACAAAAAATGGGTAACAAATTCAAGGAAGAGCTGGTATCTCTGTAATTCTGTCAAGGCGCTTTGCTGGCATGGTTTGGGTCTTCTTGTTCTCTTAGAGTTCTTTTTTACCTTACTGAAAGGTTTTCTATGTCTAAAAATGATCTATAAGCAATACTGTGGCAAGGTGGCAAAGTAATGTCCTCAGTGAAGCAAGTCAGTGTCCATACAGAGGCATTGAGGGTGGGAGATGGTTCTATCTAGGTCAAGACACTCTCCCCCCCCCCCCAAAAAAACACAAGCTTTTGTTGTGACTGTATACCGGTATTATGGTATATTGTGATAGGAAAATTTGTGGTTCTTATCAGTGGTCAAATTGTAAAAAAAAAAATTCAAGGGAGATAGTGTGGTCAAGTTTTTTTTTTTTTTTTTTGCTAGGGGGGGGGAGGATTGATTGCTACAAGTAACCATACAAAATGTATTATGTAAAAATAATAAAAATATTTTTAAGAATACTTTTATTAACAAAATATAAGCTTAATGAAATTAACTTAGAGCCATACATGCATGTAAACAAGAAACTGTCAAAATTATCATTCTTTCCATGGCTTTCATCTGGGATGATCTGCATAAACATTAATAATGAAATAATTTAATAGTATTGTAGTTTTGTATAACTACGAACCAGTGTCTCTCTCTCTCACACACACACACACACACACACACATATATATATATATATATATATATATTTATTATAATCTCACACACACACACACACACACACACACACACACACAAACACTGCCTCATCTGGAAAATTAACAAGAAACATATCTGATGCCTGAGTGTGCACATACATGAACAGGATCTCTGCTATAAAGTAAAAATAAAACAAATTAAACTGCACTTTACCTTTGAAAAGAATCACAACAGAGCAATGTTTTCTTTAGTGTGTGTGTGTGTGTGTGTGTGTGTGTGTGTGTGTGTGTGTGAAGGCGGGAGCAGGAGGGGTGTGTGTGTGTGTGTGTGTGTGTGTGTGTGAAGGGGCATGGTGTCCAATGACGCGCGCACACACATAATAGAGTCAGCGCAGGCTGGAGAGAGAGAGACAGAGAGAAATTTTATTTAACCTCTCTAATGAGACTTTCTTTTGCATTCATGCACATGTTGTAATAAACAGTACATGTGCTGTACACTGTTGTGATCATGTGACAACCGACATAAAAACAAGAAGTGCTACATGATACTCGGCACTTGTAAACCAAGACTTGCTCATTTTTCAAGTCAAAATTAATTAAACATTTTTCCTCGTCTTGCGGAACACTCGCAAACCGGGTTACACTCAATCCGAGGTTTCACTGTAATGTGTAAGAAAATGAAATGCATTGAGACATTTAGGCAGAGAAACAATAACTTGCCTATTATCGCTCATGCATGCTAGTGTGTGTTGAACACAAACACTTTGTATGCAGGAAAAAGACTTTTAACAATATTAATTATTAATTTTAATGTACAACTGTCATGAATTATATCTAAATGGATTTGCCGGCACTGTGGTGTAGTAGTTAGCAGTGTTGCCTTATACCTCCAGGGTTTGGGTTCGATTCCCAGCCAGACTCGATTCCTGTCTCTGTGTGCATGCAGTTTACATGTTCTCCCCATGCTTGGTGGGTTTCCTCCCACAGTTCAAAGACCTGGTTTCCTCCCACAGTCCAAAGACCTGCAGATTAGGCTAACTGGCATTCCCAAATTGCCCCTAGTATGTGTGTGTGCCCTGCGATGGAATGGCATCCTGTCCAGGGTGTAGCCCGCCTCGTGCCCTAGTCTTCTGGGATAGGCTCCATGCCCCCATGACCCAGGATAAAGCAGACCATGAGTGACTGCCTGAGAGCTAAATGACATAGATGCAGGCTCTTTGCATATTTCTTTAGGGCATATCTCAAAATAGATTTTGGTTTGGTATTTTTTTCAGCTGTTGAAGGGCGATTATGGACAAAATAGTGTCTGAAAGAACGAAGTGTCAGAAGTATAGCTTCAGATGGTGCAGAAGTTATGGATGCTGACATTAATGAGGGCAGCTTTTCATCTGATCACACCATATACAGGGGTAACAGTAAGTTTCCGTTAATGTGTGTGTGTGTGTGTATGTGTTATTTATAACGATAATCTGTCTCTCGTACAAAAACACAGTTTTAAATCTAATGCATTTGAAGTTCTCTATAGTAACATAAAGTCAGCTCAGTCAATCCCGCTAATCATCATTTACAGACCCCCTGGGCCGTACTCGGAGTTTCTCTGCGAATTTGCAGATTTCCTTTCAAACCTTGTTGTTTCTGTAGACAAAGCGTTAATTGCTGGAGACTTTAATATTCATTTTGAGAATCCAGAAGACCCTCTGAGAACAGCATTCTTGTCCAAACTGGACTCAGTAGGAGTAAATCAGTGTGTAGTAGGACACACTCATAAATCAGGTCACACTTTGGATTTAATATTATCCTTCGGATTAAGTATAGGAAATATAACCACAATTCCACAGTCTGAAGTTATCTCGGATCACTACCTTGTCTCGATTAAAGCGTGTTATAGTAATAATGTATGCACAGCACCGCGCTTCCACCTTAAACGTACATTTACAACAAATACCGCACAGAGCTTTATCAATAATCTTCCAGAATTATCAACTTTGATTGGTTCGCCATCTGACTTCACAGAACTCGAACAGGCGAATGAATATCTAGAGTCAGAACTTCGTTATAGCTTAGATAATGTAGCTCCAGTTAAAAGGAAAATGATTAGAGATAAGAAACTCGCTCCTTGGTATAATGACCACACACGTGCTTTAAAACAAACCGATATCAAACCTTCCGTTTATCTCCAAGATTTTGGAAAAGGTAGTATCACAGCAGCTGTGTTCACATCTACACAGAAATAGCATAAATGAACTGTATCAGTCAGGATTTAGGCCTCATCACAGCACAGAGACAGCACTTGTTAAAGTAGTAAACCACCTCCTATGGGCCTCTGATCAGGGTTGCGTCACTATACTTGTGTTACTGGACCTCAGTGCAGCTTTTGACACCATTGATCATAGTATTCTCCTTCACAGATTAGAAAAGGCAGTAGGAATTAAGGGAACTGCCCTCTTGTGGCTCAGATCCTATTTGACTGATCGTTATCAGTTTGTAGATTTAGATGGTGACCATTCCTCATGTTCTCAAGTGGAGTTTGGTGTTCCACAGGGCTCAGTTTTAGGCCCACTGTTTTTTTCCCTTTACATGATTCCTCTGGGCAACATAATTCGTAAACATGGTATTAGTTTTCATTGTTATGCTGATGACACACAATTATATGTCTCAGCAAAACCAGATGAGAAAAAGCAGTTTGCTAAAATTGAGCAGTGTGTGCAGGACATACGAGATTGGATGTTAATTAATTTTCTTCTGCTTAATCCTGATAAGACAGAAGTTCTAGTCATAGGACCACAAGTAGCTAGAAGTAAGCTTTCTGATCACACTGTAACTTTAGATGGCCTTTCTGTTCCATCAAGTGCAACAGTAAAAGACCTCGGTGTGATGATAGATTCCAGCCTTTCGTTTGAAGCTCATGTAGATAATATTACCAGGATAGCTTTCTTTAACCTTAGAAATATTGCCAAGATAAGAAACATATTGTCACTAAATGATGCAGAAAAACTAGTTCATGCTTTTATCACCTCTAGGTTGGACTATTGTAACGCCTTACTGTCTGGTTGTTCAACTAGGTGTATAAACAAGCTTCAGTTAGTACAGAATGCAGCAGCGACAGTCCTCACTAGAACCAGAAGATACGAGCACATCACCCCTATCTTATATACACTGCATTGGCTCCCTGTGAAATTTCGCATCGATTTTAAGATACTACTTTTGACATTTAAAGCACTAAATGTGTGTTATTTATCCGCGCCACAGTATTTGAGTGAACTGTTAGTGTCTTACGATCCGCCACGCCTACTTCGATCAAAGAATGCAGGCTGCCTGTCAGTACCACGTATTATTAAAACTACAGCATTTATTATATTTTATACACTATTTATTTAGCCAAGCATTTTTGTAAATAGATTAACCATGGGTAAAGGAGCAGATCTGGGGGACTCATGGACGTAGAGTATTCTGGTGAACTGGTATGTTTAGATGCTGTCCTCCCCACTCTCATTGTTCACTCAGGTTTGTTGACGGTGAGGTGATTGGTTGCTTTACATCTCAGGGAGCCCTCATGTTTGTGTTTCCTTCTGGCTCTCCCTTTTAGTTATGCTGTTATAGTTAGTCCTGCCGGAGTCCCTGCTTGCACTTTGCACTAATATACATTCACCTTATACATGTTGACTGTGACCATACCTAACCGCCATCTCTCCTTATTTTCTGTTCTCTCCTTTTCTGCTCTCTCCTCTCTCTCTCCCTCTCTTCTTTCCCTCTCCCTGTCTCTCTGTCGAGCTATACATGTTCGCTCCTGAGTTGCCAGTGATCCAGACCCCTCTGCCCTCTGGACCCCTCTAATCCGTCCTGGAGTCCTGCTTCTGGTTGGAGATCTCATCGCATGGATGCCCCGTGTGGTCTGCCTGGATTTGTACGGTGGCTGGGGATGGTTTCCATTAAGACTGTCCTATCATCGATTGATGCTCTGGGGACCTGTGACTTCAGTTGTTCGATAGCTCAGGACTGGAATCTCCTACAGTCTACCTGAGCCTCCATGAACAAGCTGGACTCCTTTTAATTTTAATTTTAACATATCTCCTGTTACACTGAACTTCCAGTACACATTATTATGCTGATCATTCTCTGCTATCCGTTATCACCCAGATGAGGATGGCTTCCCTGTTGAGTCTCGTTCCTCTCAAGGTTTCTTCCTATTATCATCTCAGGGAGTTTTTCCTTGCCACCGTCGCCCTCGGCTTGCTCATCAGGGACAATCTTATAATTTTGATTCATACACATTGCATAAAAACTTACTTCTTTTTATTGTGTAAAGCTGCTTTGCGACAATGTCAATTGTTAAAAGCGCTATATAAATAAAATTTAATTGAATTGAAATTGAATTGTGTGTGTGTGTGTGGTTCTGCACGTGTGTGTGAAAGTCGTCCTATACAGTAGCCCCCTGCCTCGTCCTCTCCTCTCTCGTCTTACTTAAGCTACACACACAAGCGTGCCTGTATGCAGAAACACACACATGCACGCACATGTGTATGCACAGATGCATGCATAAACACACACACAAAACTGAATAACTGCTCTGTTGGGATTCTTTTCAAGAGTAAAGTGAGGTTAATCTGTTTTATTTTTACTTATACTTTGTATTACTTATATTTTGTATTAATTATTTTTATATGAATATTTTTGGGCTGTAGAACGCATCTTATGAGTTTCCATTATTTCTTATAGGGAAATATACGAGTGCTTTGACATACAAGCACATTCCTGGAACGAATTATGCTCGCAATCCAAGGTTTAACTAGATCATCATGGGAAAGATGATTATGATGATGCTAATGATGTGGAAGATGATGATGAAGAACAGCTGAGCTACTGTGAACAAGCTAATGGTGAAAGTACCGAGGTGAATGATGATGAAGAGGAAGATGCAGAGCCACCTGATATAAAAGACAGTCTGAGGCATTTATTTGTATGCATTTATTTTCATCCACCTTGCTGAGAGAAAAATTGGTTGTACTAGGTGTTTAGTTTATTATTGTGTTATTATTGGCGATGATGAAAAGAGTCTAATTTAATTTCCAATTTCCAACCTTGCCATTATCTATATAACCAATGCTGTGGCAACATTGGACCAACCTATTTTTGGCCCCACCAATGGGCCAGTGTCTTCAGCGGTGTGCTATCTGGGTACTTTAAATAAAACTATGGAAACAAACAACTTTAAAGACAATTCCTAGATTTACAGAGGCAGTGACATCTCTTCTAGCTCTTCTCTCAAAAACACAGACACAGCCTCGTCTTATCTCTCAAAACTTCTTCTTTCATTCCCCATCCCCATCAGTAGTCCTGCTCAGGGATGGCTCTGATTGTCTAGTAGGGACATTACACTGCACTTATGAACAATCCTATTTCAACCCTAGTTATCATGAAATTAGTTTGTCTGAAATCATGGCTTTCTAGTGCATTCTAAACAACTTGTGTATTATATAACACAACACATCAGCACATGTGCTGAGTAAATTTAAACCCAATGCATTAACAATATTAGGAACATCATCAAGGTTTTATGCTGAGCTACATGTCTATAGAATTTCTGAAATCCTGCTAGCACTATCCCAACCAAAAGAGGAGTGAAAAAAGTGAGAAAGAGAAATTCATTCAGAGCTGTTTCCAAATTCCTTGTAAAGCCTGTGTGTGGTGTCCGTGACCAGCTTTCCGGTCTGCCTCATGCTGGGCTGTCTCAGCAGGTAATGCAGTGGCTAATGGGGACTGTCAGAGAACATATTCTCCTTTTATATCATTCTTTACATAATATTTTATATGTAAAATGAACCTCTGTATTAAATACACACTCTCAAGTAAAACATGACTAGGACTCATTCTAAATTAAAAATCTCTTGTTAAAGTTAACTTGACCAGAACAGTACTGTACTTGAACTTGGATGGGAGAAAAGCACAACAGCAGAACAAAAACTAGTTTAAGGGTTATATTAAGAACATTTATTCCACTAGGTGCTTTAAATAAGCATCATTCTGATTGCTTTGTAGGGATTGATAATCTGCTAAACAGTTCATACAGTTTTGCAGTTCAAACAGTTTTGCCCTTTTCAACTTTGTAATTATTTCTATAATAGAAACTCAAGCTACACACAATTTAAGGCTAAATTTACTTTTTAAAAATGTTATTCAGCCATAAAACCTTGTTATAGTTAATATGGTAAAGCCTTCTGTAAGGACTTCTATTGTCCTTACACAATTTATAACATTAATACAAATAGACAGGGGTAAAAGTGTTCTTTATTTATTATTTGCTGTAATCTTCTGTGTTATCTATTATAAGAAAATATTAACAATATTTGTAAACATTGCAAATTATGTGTGTGTGTGTGTGTGTGTGAGTGTGAGAGAGAGAGAGAGAGAGAGAGAGAGAGAGAGAGAGAGACCTTTTGTGAGGTCAGTTTATCAAGACTATAGTTTTATAATAACATAATATTGTTACAATATTCTGTTTTTACGTAGCTAATAATCTTACATCACTTTCCCAGGGCTCTAGTCCCATGACTAGAGATTCTGATTACAAAATATTGCTTTCTTTAAAAAGGATTTTAATAAAGCCATGTTGATCTTCAGAACAACCTCAAGCTTTCATTCTGAGTGCACACATCTCCAGACACACACAGAATAGGTTTGTTCAATACATTAATGTAGACATTGCTACATGAAATTCCTGAGCCTAATCCTGACAAAGTAAAGTAATACCAGATTATAACACTGCCTCTAGAGGCAGAAGTGCTGCTTACCTACAGGCATTGCAGGCAAATGTTTGGGCCCCATTAGAGGAAGGGCCCCGGTGTGCTGACAAACTTTTATATAATTTATAAGGTAATGGTGATGAATGCTGGTTGGAGAAGACCTACTTCAAATTTTTGCCTATGGCCCCAAAAGATTCTATAACTGCCTCTGTCTAGAGGTTTGTACAGTGGCATTAACATTTATAATATACACTTTCTTGACTAATCATCCACCGTTTAGTACAATTCAGTGCATCTTACCAGTTCTGCTTATCACGTGGCCACCGATAACAAAATCTAGTATTGATCAATTATGAGCAAGGTAACTTAAGATCTGGGCAAATGTTTAGTCTTTAAAATAAACAACCAAGACAACAGTTCTTTATAAAGAAGCAAGAATTTATTTGACTAATCTACAATACATGAAACTACGCTACTTGAACACACACAAACACATAATATAGTACAAAGGATGAAAGTTAAGGTGTCACGGGTCTAGCTGGTTGTAGTTGCTAGACCGGCTGATGGTGTTGCCGTGGGCATGAGGGTAGGCATGAAGGTAGAGGAGTGTGCAAACAGAAAGAGTCTTTTATTTAAACAAACAACTCAAAAACAGAACAAAGGAACTAAAACAAACTCAAACTAAAACTAGGGCTCAGGAAAAACACAGGGAACCAGGAGCTGTCCACTAGCAGTCACTCCCACTAGAGATTAACCTACTGGAGGCTAACCCTACTAGGGGCTAACCCTACTAGCCATCAAGGCCTACTAGCAGCTAACCCTGCTAATGGCTAAGCCCTCATGTGGCTACACATACTAGGGAAAAGACCAGAAGACAAAACAGTACTTACACAGGACACAGGAGGAGACACAGCCTAACTACACAGTGAACAGAGCAGCTCCATGAATCCACAGACACAAGGAACATCAAGGAAACAAAACTAGAGCCCTCTGAAAACAAACGTTACAAAACATAAACCAAATATAAACTTAAAGTAACAAAAAGGAATGCCCACATGACAGTAATACAAACAAACCAAACAGACAAACACAAACAATGCTCGACCCAGTTTCCCAGAACAAACTGCTATTTATAGAAGGTTTTAATGAGCCACCTCAGTTCAGGTGAGCCTCATCACCTGACTGAGGTGGCTTCTGGGAAACTGAGTCAACCAACAAAAACTACAGAGAGACAGACATGAACAGTGACCTCTAGTGGAGGTTCCTAACATAAGGTAATTTCCTAGTACTGTTCACTAGACCTGAGAAAGTCACTGGAGCAGAGCCTTGGGTTTAATCTTACGGTTTGTTATGACGTGAGCACCAGTTTCAGCAAGGTATGAAGCTTTTGTTTGTTTACTTTCAATTCAATTCAATTAAATTTTATTTATATAGGACATTTAACAATTGACATTGTCGCAAAGAAGCTTTAAACAATCAAAAGAAGTAAGTTTGTATGAAATGTGAATGTGTATGAATCAAAATGATAAGATTGTCCCTGATGAGCAAGCCGAGGGCGACGGTGGCAAGGAAAAACTCCATGAGATGGTAATAGGAAGAAACCTTGAGAGGAACCAGGCTCAACAGGGAATCCATCCTCATCTGGGTGATAACGGATAGCAGGGATTGATCAGCATAATAATGTGTAAGACTGGAAGTTCAGTATAACAGGAGATGTGTTAAAATTAAATGGAGTCCAGTTTGTTCATGGAGGCTCAGGTAAACTGTAGGAAAGTCCAGTCCTGAGCTATCAAACAACTGAAGTCACAGGTCCCCAGAGAACAGCTGTCTGCATTAGTCGAGGACAGGACAGTCTTCATGGAAGCCATACCCAGCCACCATGCAGATGCAGGCAGACCACACAGGGCATCCATGCGACGAGATCTCCAACCAGAAGCAGGACTCCAGGACGGGTTAGACAGATCCAGAGGGCAGAGGGGTCTGGATCACTGGCAACTCAAGAGCGACATGGATAGCTCGACAGAGAGACAGGGAGAGGGAAAAGGAGAGAGGGAGAGGAGAAGAGGAGAGAGCTAAAAATAAGGAGAGATGGCAGTTAGGTATGGTCAAAGTCAACATGTATAAGGTGAATGTATATTTAGTGCAAAGTGTAAGCAGGGACTCCGACAGGACTAACTATAACAGCATAACTAAAAGAAGAGCCAGAAGGAAACACAGACATGAGGGCTCCCTGAGATGTAAAGCAACCAATCACCTCACCGTCAACAAACATGAGTTTGTGAGTGGAGAAGACAGCATCTAAACATACCAGTTCACCAGAATACTCTACGTCCATGAATCCCCCAGATCTGCTCCTTTACCCATGGTTAATCTATTTACAAAAATGCTTGGCTAAATAAATAGTGTATAAAATATAATAAATGCTGTCTGCGTCCCGAACATTAATAGGAAGACTATTCCATAACTTTGGGGCTTTGTAAGAAAAAGCTCTGCTCCCTGCTGTAGTTTTAATAATACATGGTACTGACAGGCAGCCTGCATTCATTGATCGAAGTAGGCGTGGCGGACCGTAAGACACTAGCAGTTCATTCACATACTGCGGCGCGAGACCATTTAGTGCTTTATATATCAAAAGTAGTATCTTAAAATCGCTGCGAAATTTTCCAGGGAGACAATGGAGTGTAGAAAAGATTGGGGATGTGCTCGTATCTTCTGGTTTTAGTGAGGACTCTCGCTGCTGCATTCTGTACTAACTGAAGCTTGTTTATACACCTAGTTGAACAACCAGACAGTAAGGCGTTACAATAGTCCAACCTAGAGGTGATAAAATAAAAACTCACAATGGTCACATAAATAACTTTAATCTGACAAAAGTAATAATTTAAAAAAATTCTATGAATGTTAACCAATGAAAGGCAGACATTGCTTTTCAACCATGCTTCAACAGAATTATTTAAAAAAATAAACTCATGGAACAGGCCTGGACAAAAATTATGGTACCCCTAGAAAATACTGAAAATAATGTGACCAAAGGGACATGTTCAAGGTGTGTCCACTAATTAGCATCACAGGTGTCTACAATCTTGTAATCAGTCAGTGGGCCTATATATAGGGCTCCAGGTAGTCACTGTGTTGTTTCGTGACATGGTATGTACCACACTCAACATTGACCAGAGGAAGCGAAGCAAAGAGTTGTCTCAGGAGACTCGAAAGAAAATTATAGACAAGCATTTTAAAGTTAAAGGCTATAAGACCATTTCCAAGCAGCTAGATGTTCCTGTGACTACAGTTGCACATATTATTCAGAAATTTAAGATCCATGGGACTGTAGCCAACCTCCCTGGACGTGGCCAAGGGAGGAAAATTCATGACAAATCAAAGAGACGGATAATCCCAATGGTAATAAAAGATCCCAGAAAGACTTCTAAAGAGATCCAAGGTGAACCTCATGCTCAAGGAACATCAGTGTCAGATCGCACCATCTGTCGTTGTTTGAGCCAAAGTGAACTACATGGGAGGACCAAGGAGGACACCATTGTTGAAAACAAATCAGAAAAAAGACAGACTGGAATATGACAAACTACATGTTGATAAGCCACAAAGCTTTTGGGAGAATGTCCTATGGACAGATGAGACAAAAATTTAACTTTTTGCCAAGGCACATCAGCTCTATGTTCACAGACGGAAAAATGAAGCATATCAAGAAAAGAACACTGTCCCTACTGTGAAACATGGAGGAGGCTCTGTTATGTTCTGGGGCTGCTTTGCTGCATCTGGCACAGGGTGTCTTGAATCTGTGCAGGGTACAATGAAATCTCAACACTATCAAGGGATTCTAGAGAGAAATGTGCTTGCCAGTGTCAGAAAGCTGGGTCTCAGTCGCAGGTCATGGGTCTTGCAACAGGACAATGACCCAAAACACACAGCTAAAAACACCCAAGAATGGCTAAGAGGAAAACATTGGACTATTCTAAAGTGGCCTTCTATGAGCCCTGACCTCAATCCTATTGAGCATCTTTGGAAGGAGCTGAAACATGCTGTCTGGAAAAGGCACCCTTCAAACCGAAAACAACTGGAGCAGCTTGCTCATGAGGAGTGGGCCAAAATACCTGCAGAGAGGTGCAGAAGTCTCATTGACAGTTACAGGAATTGTTTGATTGCAGTGATTGCCTCAAAAGGTTGTGCAACAAACTATTAAGTTAGGGGTACCAACAATTTTGTCCACGTGTGTAGACATTAAACATGCTGAGTAACTATACACAGATATTAGTTTGCCACATTGCCACGCTTTAAAGATGATCTGCAATAGGGTCTCTGCCATGTGTTCCTTTGTTCACGAAAAGGCCTGTTTCTGGAGGTCACCAAGAGTATCAGTGAGCTAAGTTTGGGAGGGTGTTTTCCCCACTCAGAGGCGCAAAACTGTCTCCTTTGTTTACCAGACTGCCAATTTACATGGTTGGAGTTCGAGGTCACCTGGATTGTTATAGCTCCAGGCACCACATGGCTCCCTTTTCCAGGCTTGGTTAAGTTTCCCGCTTCTTGATGTCAGGGAGGCTGCATTGTCTCAGAAGACCAATAAGCTTAGGAGCTGGCGTATGCAGTCTGCAAAGAGGGGCCCCAGAATGTAATAGCTTGATGGCCCATTCTGGGGCTTGTTCATCCCTACAGGTGTTATGAGCATTTATACTTGTTAGCTGGTGCTCTGTGTCACTCTGCAACTACACCCTGGCAAACTGCTTGGTAGTGGTGGAGTTTCTTTGCCACGGAGTCTATCTCTGTATAGACACACTATTTTTTGTTCTTTTCCTCTGTCTTCCCTTAAGAAACACTATCATCACAATATTATGATTTACATTACATTTAGAAATGGTGAATGAGAATTGTCAGGTCAAGAATTGTTTTTAATGTGATTTGTACGGTCAGAAATAAACTTTGAATATTCAGTAAATATTGAACTGTCACGAACTCTTGGTGTAGTCCGGGCTGTTGTCTTTTAATAACATAATAACAAAACAATGAACAGAAACAAATCAAGTAAATGACACTCACTCAACGTAAAACTCTTCATATAATGAAAACACACACAGGCTCTCACAACCACTCACACGGGCTCTTCTAACAGGGAGCCACACTTACACACACGCTCCTATGAACGAACCACTCATTCCAGCGGTTCTAACAGGGAGCCACACTTACACACGCGCTCCTATGAGTGAACTACACACTCTCTCGCTTCTAACAGCGACCCAGCCTTACGCTAGCTCCTGTGAGCGACCCACACACACTCTCGCTTCTAACAGTGACCCAGCCTTACGCTGGCTCCTATGAGCAGAGTACACACACACTGGCTCCCGTGAGCGACCCACACACATTCTTGCTTCTAACAGCGACCCAGCCTTACACTAGCTCCTGTGAGCGAAGTACACACACACACCGGCTCCCGTGAGCGACCCACACACAGTCTCGCTTCTAACAGCGACCCAGCCTTACACTAGCTCCTGTGAGCGACCCACACACACTCTCGCTTCTAAAAGCGACCCAGCCTTACGCTAGCTCCTGTGAGCGACCCACACACACTCTCGCTTCTAACAGCGACCCAGCCTTACACTAGCTCCTGTGAGTGAAGTACACACGCACCGGCTCCCGTGAGCGACCCACACACACTCACACTTCTAACAGCGACCCAGCCTTATGCTAGCTCCTATGAGCGACCCACACACACTCACGCTTCTAACAGTGACCCAGCCTTACGCTAGCTCCTATGAGCAGGGTACACACACACTGGCTCCCGTGAGCGACCCACACACACTCTCGCTTCTAACAGCGACCCAGCCTTACACTAGCTCCTGTGAGTGAAGTACACACACACCGGCTTCCGTGAGCGACCCACACACACTCACGCTTCTAACAGCGACCCAGCCTTACGCTAGCTCCTATGAGGGAACCACACACTCTCTCGCTTCTAACAGTGACCCAGCCTTACGCTAGCTCCTGTGAGCGACCCACACACACTCTCGCTTCTAACAGTGACCCAGCCTTACGCTGGCTCCTATGAGCGGAGTACACACACACACTGGCTCTCGTGAGCGACCCACACACACTCTCGCTTCTAACAGCGACCCAGCCTTACGCTAGCTCCTGTGAGCGACCCACACACACTCTCGCTTCTAACAGCGACCCAGCCTTACGCTAGCTCCTGTGAGCGACCCACACACACTCTCGCTTCTAACAGCGACCCAGCCTTACACTAGCTCCTGTGAGTGAAGTACACACGCACCGGCTCCCGTGAGCGACCCACACACACTCACGCTTCTAACAGCAACCCAGCCTTATGCTAGCTCCTATGAGCGACCCACACACACACTCTCGCTTCTAACAGTGACCCAGCCTTACGCTAGCTCCTATGAGCAGGGTACACACACACTGGCTCCCGTGAGCGACCCACACACACACTCTCGCTTCTAACAGCGACCCAGCCTTACGCTAGTTCCTGTGAGCGACCCACACACACTCTCGCTTCTAACAGCGACCCAGCCTTACGCTAGCTCCTATGAGTGACACACACGCACTCTAGCTTCTAACCGCGACCCAGCCTTACGCTGGTTGCTATGAGCGGACTACATACACATACCTGCTCCTGTGAGCGATCCACTCACTCTCACACCACAACTAGCCTGCTCACCAACCATCCAAACTCAAATTAGAAAAACTACACACCCGTAAAATAAATGAACTCAAATAAACTAAACATAATGCCCTCATTGACATTCTTAATGCCCGACTCAGTTTCCCAGAACAGCCAGCTATTTATAACCCCTTTAATGAGCTACCTCGGTTCAGGTGAGCTCAATCACCTGACCGAGGTGCCTTCTGGGAAACTGAGTGTACACACAAAACTACAAAAAACTAAAAAACACACATGACCACAGTGCCCCCTAGGGGCAGTCCCTTACATGAACATGTTTAAGGCATCTCAAAGATAACACAAGGTTGTGTTTAACACTCAAAACCCAAAGTATATTTTGCAGACACATCTCTGTCAAACTAATAAAATAAAATAGACGTATCTCGGTCAAAAAATACATCTGTATTGAATGGAAGCAAACTACTTGAGAGAGAGAGTGAGCGAAAATCAGAGAGAGCAGGAAGATGATCAATTATCATGTGTGATTGATATGTTAGTGTTCTCCAGTCTTTTTTGGGCTGTGGGTAATAAGCAGGCTACAGTTTAGCTAGCAACAATTTTTTAAAATAACATGAACTATTTTAGAACATTTAATAATACAGAGAGACAGTACATGGCAAATGTTTTAACTTTCTGATATATATCACAGCCAACTCACCCTCCTCTCACATGTCACTTCCACCATCTCACTCTGGGTCTCAAAACTGCACCTGTGAAACCAGGCAGACAGGAACTAAAGTTGTCCTTAGAAGAAGGGGATACAATTAGCAACTTAAATGTTACACATGTAAAGATATAAATAAAATAATAAAGTGCTGAAAATTATAATGAAATATTACTATAACACTACTCAATTTTACAAGTACAACTAATATTTAAAGTAAAATCCATGAATAAATAAATATATACCATAATAAATAAATAAAGTAAAATTAATAAAAATTTCCCACATAACTAAGGTGAACATAAACCAAGGTAGCACACCTTTTAATAACATACTGCATACAGTTTATTAAACCATGAGCTTGAATTAAGTAGTCTGTGATCATGTATTAATCCATGCTCAAAGATTTTCAAGTCAGGGTACAGAGATTATGAATCAGGGGAGAAAAGAAAAAATATCCAGAAATGCCATGCTACCAGGTAGACCAATCACATTTGTTGTGGTCCTTGTAACCCTGATATGTAGTTAAATTTTAAAGGAGGTGCACTTCAGGCTATGCTATAAAGTATGTTGTAGGGTACAGTATATGCTATGTGAGACCTACAGTATAGGGTTGACGCAAGAGCATAATTAAGGAATTAAGTAGGAGGAACAGGTCAGCACATGGCCATACATACATAACCCTCGTGTAGTAACATCTCTGTGTAGACACATTTTGTTTGTGGGTGAGTATCATAGGCAAAGTAGTGGTTAGTTTTAGCTTGGCAGTAAGATAAGGTATTCAGAATATGACTTATAAACGTTTGTTCTCTCCTTAAGGGAACCGTAAATTGCAGTTTATGGAGCAACCTGGGAATGGAACACAGATCAAGACATGGGAAATGATTACTCATAATCCCACAGCGTGAGAGAGAGAGAAGAACCATTGACTCAGTTATAAAAACCTGCCGCTTATTAAAGCATATATGTACACTACAGTACTCGTATATCGAGAACTGCGCGCTCATTTATCAAGTTAAAATATACTTTTATTTTTTTCTCTTCTTGCAAAACACTCTCAAACTAAATTACTAAATTATCGCAATCCAAGGTTTCACTGTACATTCGTTTCACATTTTGGAACGGTTTCCAAGTCTGCAGGAAAAGGTTGTTTTGGGAATGATACAGTGTAATCGGACATGGATCAAATCATCCTCTGACCTACACAACCATAGCTGATAAAAAAGGAAGTCATGAGAAAATGCTGCTCTTGGCATTTTTCCCAAACTATCAATTGTATTTGGTATAGCGCGAATGTTAGCATCCTTGTTCTTTTCTTTTTTTTTGTTTAATAGCAACTCACAAACTAAGTAGGTGCATACTGCAACGTGCTATATCAAAGGGTGCAAAAACAGCAATGTATCTGAAAATGGTGCAAAAAAAAAAAAAAAACAATGTGATGACTGGCTAGTGGGGGAGTTGGGAGGAGGGAGCAATCGTTCCTGAGCATGATATGAATCAATCATGTGAAAACACCCTTACATGACTAAAATATCTCTGTGTAAATTAAAGCAACAAGCAAGCAAAAAATAATACAAGGTGAGTATTAATGAAGTGTTTTGAGATCCTCCAAGATCTTTTGTGAGAGAGAGAGAGAGAAAGAGAACAAATGTAGTTCACAATTAACAATAGAGGTAAATTAAATAACAACAACATAAACTAAAAATTAATCATAAATTTATATAAAGCAAAGTCATTTTTAGCACTCAAAATTTGTAATTACAACAACAGTATGCAGGCATCAGTGTGCTCCTTCAGAGTTTAAATGAGTGTGTGTGAGAGAGAAATTGATCAATAGCTCTAAATGGCCTATGGAAGAAGCAATGTTGGAGCTCACCAGGTGTCTTTGGCATGATTAGCAAAACTCTTTGATCTGTATAAGAGTGTGCGTGTGTGTGTGTGTGAGAGAGAGAGAGAGAGAGAGAGAGATGGTGGAGGCTGATAGTTAAGATGAGATAACGTAAGAGAGAAACGGCAGACTTTTTTCATCTGAACCAGATAAGTCCGCCTTGTCCAACTTGGTATGTTAGTGAGACTGAAATACATCCAGACTCTTTGTATCGCATTTTTGCAAACATGCACATGATGTTTAAAAATGCAAGGACACACACCCAGATGTAAATTAATAAATGAGAACTGATAGGACAGGTGGTACCATTAATGGCACTGTGGAATGCAACTTCTAGCCTGTAATCAAAATGCATGCTTGCACACACACACACACACACACACACACACACACACACACACACACACAAAAAGGAGAGAGAAAGAGAGAGAGACAGAGATTTTACTGCAGTCAATGTTGTCTCAAGTACAATACACATATCCACCCATCAACCTGAGCAGCACATTTCAATTAAATTAACAGGGGTGGATTGAACATTGTGGTCATAACTTTAAAATTTTTCCTTGAATTCAATTAATTAATATTTTTACTGCTGAGATTAAGAAATAGCCTATATCCTATGCTGCCTCATTAGTCATGACAGCAATAAGCATTTCTTTTTGAATTTCTCATACCCCACCCTCAAAACACACACACTTGTTCAACTTTTTTGTTTTATGTAACAAATTAAAAGCAAATCTTAGCCCTGTTAATTGCATTTTTATCACTCTCTTTTCCTCGGTCTTACCCTAAAAATATCTGCCATCTACGCATGATTGGCTATTAAAAAAGGTACAACAAAATAGTGTGGCTGAGTGAAAGACCCCTGAACTCAGTGTCCCTGAGCAGTCAGACAGAAAAGTGGGATTACACTCATTCATTCTGGCCAAGGAGAAAAGGATAGTACTTCTTTGTTTTTCACTGGTATGAGGTGCTCAGAGTGATAATGAAAGCATAAGAGGAGATGACTACAGTGGATCAAGGGCTTGCATCTTTTATCCTGCTGTTATGAAGAACACTACATCATCATGAGTGCATGCATGCATGTGTTTGCTATCTTGCTTTAAACTTTTTTTTTGTCATGCTTTGTGTACACTTAACATGTAACGCTATCAAAGTTTGAAATAGAAATCTTTAAATTTCTACATAGGCACCGGTGACGTCAACCAGTTTTCTCCAATGGAACAAATGGAATGTACAGTTCCTTGTGAAGGAAATAGTTTGGGCTATGGTTGAGAACCTCTTTAATCCATGCCTCCACGTTCTCCAGTGTGTGAGGCTTTGTCCTGTACACCTCCTCCTTTCCTTCGCCTCACAGGGGAAAAAATCACTTGGAGTGAGATCCTCCTGATGTGCACTCTCTCGAAGACTTACCTCACGGCATGTTCTGAGATGATGAAAGAATTTCTTGTTCTGCCACTCTCATGCTAACAATTTTGTTGCAGCCTCAAAGTGAAGACAAAAGGCCTGTTCACATCTGCATCTATCATTCTTGAGGGTAGTGTTTTGTAATGATAAATATTTTAAGTTCTTAGTCCCATAGAGCCACTATTTTGGAACTGTGATTAATTCCTTTACAATTATACACATACTCATGGACAAAGAAATTAATATAAAAGAATATACAAAAATTTGTGCTGTAATGAAAACCCAATATCAAATTCATGATTTTGTTAGTCTTATGACATATAGGTAAGCCTAATAACATAGGTAAGGTAAAATTACTATCTTGCCCTGTAGAGCAATAATTTAGCGTGGAAAACCTAATTTATTTTTAAGGGGTGCCATGCACATGCACAAAATTTGCTATGTGATTGTTTCCAGCTGACAATGCCTTGATATCAAAAGTAAGGAAAAACTTTCTGAGTGTGCATTTTGTCTTAACAATATCATGCCCTGTTTAGACAATGAAAGCAGACAAAAAGCAACTGGAATGCTTTAAATCAGTACAATGCAAGCAGAAGGTTTGTAGTTGCCAGAAACACCATTTCCAGGCTATGGAATAGATTCTGAACAACTGGTTCCACTGTGGTTCATGTTCGGTCTGGAAAGCCAATAGTGACAATGCCAAGACAAGAAAGACTAATTTGTTGATGTTCTTTGTGAAATTGTATGGAAAAATGCTGAAACCAATGCTGCTGGCATTCCAGAAATATACATGATAAATTATCAGACCATTGAGTGATGTGTAACATTTCTTTTGTCGCCTTGCACCGCCAGGGTCCGGGTTCGACCCCCGGCCAGGCTCGATTCCCGTCTCTGTGTGCATGGAGTTTGCATGTTCTCCCTGTGCTTGGTGGGTTTCCTCCGGTTACTCGGGTTTCCTCCTACAGTCCAAAGACATGTAGGTTAGGCTAATTGGCGTTCCCAAATTGCCCGTAGTGTGTGAATGAGTGTGTGAGTGTCTGTGTGCCCTGCGATGGATTGGCACCCTGTCCAGGGTGTACCATGCCATGTGCCCTACGTCTCCTGGGATAGGCTCCAGGCCCCCGTGACCCGGTTAAGCGGTATAGATGATGATGAGTGAGTGAGTGAGATTTCATTTGTCCATGAGTATAATATATACTGTACTGTACTGTACTGTACTTAAGAATACAGCCAATATCAAGACAAAGTTCTATGCAAAATCACCAACAAGTCAACCTGGATAGAATTAAGATGATTAGAATATTGCAGAATTGGACAAAGTAGCTAATCTGCTATATATTTTCTTTTCTTTGCACCCACCTGCAAATTATAGACTCATTCCAGGCCCCAGTGTACATATAATCCTGTCTACAAAGAGGATAAAATAAGAGTGTTCTCTGAAAAGAAACCTTCTTCACACACACACACACACACACACACACACACACACACACACACACACACACACACACACAAGCATCCACTACAAAAACCCTATAAAAAAGTTCCTATATTTTTCTATATTTGTACAGCTAGTTCCCTTTCAAAAGCTACACTCAAAGTTGCATGAAAACGCTATGAGAATATCTCTTTGTTCTCCGGATGTGAAGCCTATGTGCCAAATACGCCAAAAGAACATGCTCGCCAGTTGTGACGCCTATGTGTATCAAATACGCCAAATACACCAAAAGAACATGCTTGCCTCGGGCTTCAGGGAGACTGTGAGCATTGTGATCTTCTCCCTATTAAGGTGCTTCGCGCGAGGCTCGCTTTCTTTAAAGAGAAATCGCGAGCCGTGGCACATTCCTGGGGCTCGCGTGGTGATCTGGCAGACGCGCACAAGACGGAATTCCCCCTTTCTCTCGCACTCTCTCCTGATCAGGAAGTTTTAGCGTCCGCTTCTCAAGCGCGCTCCAGTGCTTCTTGTGAAGGGGCGGAAGAGTCTTCCTCTCTTGCTTCCATGGAAGTAGCCTCCTCACAACGTTCCTCCAGTGTTGACAGATTTGAGGAATTATTAGAAGTTATAATGCGTGCGGTCGAGCGGTTGCATATCGACTGGCTGCAGAAGCAAGATTCCCCCAAGCGCTCAAAATTAGAAGACAGGTTTCCGTCGGGTGTCCGGGGGGAAGGACCTCAACGACTCTTTCTCCCCTTCTTTGGTGACCTCATTGACGAGTTAACTCTTTATTTACGCGTCCTCCATGACGCGTACTCATCGCGTGTTTTTGTGCCATCGACTTCCATCGCGTGCTTTTGTGCCATCGTTGATGCGAAAGCACGCGGTTATGTGATGATGCTTAGATAGAAGAGACGGGGACATACTGGGACATCATCCTCCCTGAAAAACCTCCCCTCTAAGCTGTGTAGATTGACATTAGGCGTGAGGTGCAGAAGAAGAGCGTGACCAGACACACACACCCCCTCATAAAGACTGGAGTGGGGCTCGCCGCTCTTCTCAATCTGCCTCAAAAAGACCGGACCTGAGGAGCTTCCTCTCTGCAAAGAGGAAGTCCTGAGGCTCGTGCCCCAGGGCCATGGGGGTGTCTCTACCGTCCCTCCACTAGAAGAACGTATGCCCTCAAATGGATTGTATTTGAAATTTGGTGTATGGCAAGACATGTAGACCCAGTCCACTGCCAGATTGTTTCTGTACTGGAGTTTCTGCAAGGAAAGTTGTCGGGCTTATGCCCTAGTATTCTCAGAACGTAGCTCCCGTTTTATTCGTGGAGCTAAATGGTTGAGGCCACCCACCAGAGCGACGTGGGACTTAGCTATTGTGCTTGAAGGCCTAGTTGACACCCCTTTCGATCCACTAGAGCCAGTGCCTGTCAGGCTTCTGTCTCTTAAGATGGTTTTTCCTATGGCTATTACTTCTTTGAAGAGGATTGAAGATCTGCAGGCTCTGTCAATCTCCCCATCCTGCCTAGACTTTGCCCCTGGGCTAGTCAAAGCTATTCTGCATCCTCACCCGAACTATCTCCCGAAAGTTCCATTCTCGACCATGCACCCAGTCATTCTTGAAGCCTTCTGTCCTCCGCCTTTTACGCTCTGGAGCAGGAAAGACTTCACTTACTGTGTCCAGTACGTACTCTTCAGATTTACGTCCACCACACTAGCCAGTGGCAGCTGACTAAGTCAGAGCAGCTTTTCAACCGGGGGACGGCCGCCACTAGAGAGACGCTGTCACATTGGGTGAGAGATGCTATTGCCTTAGCCTATGAGGCGCGTGTTCACATTCACCTCTGGGAATCAGGGCTCATTTTACCAGGGGGATTGCCTCATCAATTGCTCTCGCAAGAGGTGTCCCCTTGCAGCAGGTGTGTGATGTGGCAGGCTTGTCCTCTCTGCACACGTTTGTTAGATTTTATAGTCTGGATGTGAATGTGCTCGTGGATGTGCTCGCGGGTCCTCAAGTCAGCATCCCAGAGCTAGGTCTGAGACCTTCTTGGCTATTGTGCACATACGCTACACAACCTGGGGATCCAGACACTTGCAGTGCGACGGCGTTGGTTTCTCATTCACATAGCGTTTTCACGCTGAATCTAGTGTAGCTTTTGAAAGGGAACATCTCGGGTTACTTTGCTGTAACCCTGTTCTCTGATGAAGCGGGAACTAGATGCTGCACTTCAATCTCGCACTGCTGGCGTGCCTGGACGTTCTTTCAGACAAAATTGATCTGAGGATGTTTCCGGTTCACTCTTATTTATAACCTGCAGGTGCACCTTATTGGATGATGTCACCTGTCCGAGGTTATAAGCCAAAAAAATTGGCATATTTGATACACATAGGCTTCACAACCGGTGAACAAAGAGATGTTCCCATAGCGTTTTCACACAGCATCTTGTTCCCACTTTATCAGGGAACAGAGTTACAGCAAAGTAACCCGAGACAGTTTTCTTACATTTTTCTTATATTGTATATTTTGTCCTATCTTCTATAGATTTATTTTTCTTGTTTTCTTTTTATTCATATTTTTTTTCCTATTAATAATTTTTTTTATTTTTAAGATCTCTGGTGGTCATTTAAGCCTTTCACTGCATATCATAATGTGTATGACTGTGTATGTGACAAAAAAAAAATAATTTAAATTTAGAATTTGATCTTATTTTTGATTCTGTTACAGCTAGCATCCCTACAGCATACATTCCTGTAATAGTATAGCTTAATATTGAACCTCAGATATGTCATAAATCATTTGATGTACATACACTATGAGACAATACAATATAATTTTTTTTCCTTATTTCGTAGGAAGCCAGTTAATAGGAATCACCCTCAGTGTAGATTTGACGTAATAATTGTTTCAGAACTAATGGGAGATGTTTGTCTGTTTCCCTGTCTTTTTGTATTTGAAACTTAGCTATATTAGAAGCAAGCAAGCTTTGTTCACAGCTGTTCATCCTAGGTTTGCATATGTTTGTACTTACCTGTATGATTTTATCTGTAACCTTTCATCTAACACTATCTGTGTTGTACATACAGTAATGAACAGAGAAAAAAAAATAATTAAATAAAATCACAGTTACCTTTGTGCATGGCCTGGTACATGTCAGGCTAATATACGTTTTTCCAAACTACAAAATATACAAACTCGGCATATGAACGCCCCAGCTTGAAATTTTAAAATTCCGAAATAAAAATTTGGTTGGTTTTTACTTCGTCATCCGAAACAGTTTCTGCATACATGCGATCAAGCAGGGTGAATATACTTCGGCTTTCATGTACTTTGGGTAGCTAATCAAAACTTGTTTGTGTCACTGGAATGCCAAGCAAAGTGAGTTTGCATATTTTTTCAAATGTTTTTTCCACTTTGTTCAAGATTTACTGAAAACATAGCACCATGAATGCACCAAGAATATTTGTAACATTTATATTAAGTCATTAACAGAGCTTATACCGTACAAACACAGAACTTTTATTTTGTCTGCTAGTGTTAACATGAAACACACACAAACAACACTCAATATATCCAACCCAAATGTGTATTATACAAAACAGACACTGCAGCACTGCAGAAATATGACTATTTACAACTATATACAGAAATTTTGGTAGACTTATAGTCCCAAGTTCTGTATACTGTGTGAGTGTGTGCATATGGGGTGCGGAAGTATAGTATCGGCCTCACCGGCTTTATGAGTCAATCCAATTTCAATATTTCCGCAAAAAGACATAAAGATTCAGTGTCTTATGCACTGTCAGGTAAAATTTGTGTAGTTTTATAAGGAAATTTGCCTTTTTTTTTTTTTTTTTTTTTTACTACCCATGGCTGATCTGAGGACCTTGACTGATGCTTTTATAATATGCTGCTTTCTTTTCTGGCATACAGTACAAATATTTTTCTGTAACTTTTAATTTCAACTGTTTTAGGTTGCATCCATTGAATTCACTTTCTTGACTCAGACAGTAGCACTAAAATATGAATTAGATGGCCATTTGGAAAAACAAATAATTAAAAGCTGCCAACTGCCTCACATGCCTGTTTGGTTCAGGAACCATTATTGGCAAAAGAGGAGAAATGAGAAAAAGAGGGAAACTTGCATTTTCACATACATTATTGAAAAGAATCGCTACCTGCACCCATCTGGCCAGTGTTCTGCTTTCCCTGTAACATACGGAACCAAGGTCAAATGTGAAATGAAAAGAAGGTATTATTGCATGTAACAAAGACCAAATAAGAAAAGCAAAGTGTCTTTCAGTTTCCATTTTAAAAGGTGAAACGGGTACTAGGAAAATTCTGCAGAAGTAAGGTATATGAGTGATATAAAAAAAAAAAGACATAAAAACAGCCTGCCTATTATTTTGCTTATACGTAATGTACATTTAATAACTTTTTAAATACATTTTCTAGCCTTGAAAGAATGCACTGTGATCAGGTTCATGCTCTGGAGCAAAGCAGTGGTTTCAGAGGCGCCTGGGAGATTGGCGCAAGTCCACAGGGCATACCTCAGTGAAGGTAGAGTTTTTTGCTGTGTGGTGAGCCAAGCAGTTGAGGCAAGCACCAGAGAGCAGGAGGTGCATGGCAGGCAGAGGTGGCAGGGCAGACACGAGAGTATGTGGCAGACAGCTTCCTTCTAGTTGTAGTGAGTCAGAGTTTGCGGAGTCTATAAGCACAGGGAACCCATATAAACTTAAGTTCAGGAAGGATCTATTCACTCATACAGGGTTTTTCTGTCTTTTCATAGGCCGCCAGTGAGAACGGTGAGTTGAGATTGCGCTCCAGCCCAGGTGCCCAACATCAGTCCTGCCCCTTTTCCACAAACATCTGTTAAAATGCCACCCTTTTAAATAATATCATAACTCCTCTATTGCCCGCTTAATGGCATGGACTTCCCTTACGATTGTCACAATTTTTTTCAGTGGGTAAAAATTTTCTAATCATAAACCATGCAGGATGGGGTGACCAAAGTTGGGGTTCCAGGTGACGTGGGGACTGGTGAGGTGGGCCTTCAATTGTTTAAATGTCTCATATTGTTTGCATGTCCAGCACACCTTCTGCAGAAGACCCTTTTTCAGGAAGTGTTGCCATAGAGGAAAAACCAAAGACAAAACAGTAATGATACTTTGCAAGACCCAAAAGGGCACATACCTGTTTCTTAGTTGTCAGCTGCGGGACCACGTACAATCCGGTACCTGAGGTACTGTGCCTTGGTCAGCCCCAAGTGACATTTTTTGGTGGTCGATATTAGCCTGCCTAGCCAACTCTCTGACCACTTGTTTCAGGTGTTGCAGGTGATCCTACCAGCTATTTGAATGGATGACGGCAAATTGTATTTCTCACATACACAGCCATACACAGTATAATATGCAGTGAAATGTTTAGATGGCTGCCAGTGTCCAACATTTTTTTAAAGAATGAAGAAAAAAAAAGAGATAATTATACAAATATACAAATTGAAAAATTTAGCTATGAAATTTACAATATGTAAAAGTAATAAGATAGAATTGAAATAGAAGTGTATCAGATGTTAAGTGTATATCTAGCTCTTACATGATAAGTTACAACTGAGTGCAGTCCAATCACAAACAGACCAATGTGCAAAGTCCCAGAGGTGTAAAACGTGTAGACCATGGCGCAAATGTGCATAAATGTGCAATGTGTAATGTAATGAGTTATGTACAGTAGGAGCCCTTTCAAACAACCGAGTGCTCCCTGGCAGGATGCTTTCCAATTCGTGATGGGTTCTTGGCAGATCCGTGACCTTTCCGTGCACAGACCATGATCGTCTGCGATGACGCAGTGATCTAAATGTATTTTTATGTAGAAGTTAATAATGCTGCACCAGACTGTTTTACATAAATAAATAAGTATGGGCTTTATAGTAATTTCATGCTTATGAGAGGTCATGAGTATTTTTTCTTTAACATAGTGTGTTACAATCACATAGTATATATAGCGACGTATATAAATACTATGCAAATTCACACCTGTGGACAAAGAGAAGCACATTCACATTCATTTTGTCTTGTAAATATTGTATTATTTATGTACATTGGTGGGGGTGAAAAGAAGATTTCAGTCAATAAAACACACAGCTCCCCATCTGGTGAAATGGTTAATGCAGCTGTATTGAAAGCTGATGATCCCTGGTTTGTGTATTGAGAATGGCAGTTAATTTTTATTTATATATTGCCCTTATGTCATGTAGTTCACTGCATGTAACAGAAACTGGTCAATTATATTATATTACATTGCGTACATGTTGTTTATTGTAGGCTAATCATGTCATAGAGGAGGTCTCTCTCTCTCTCTCTCTCTCTCTCACACACACACACACGTCCAGGGAAGGAAAAATAATTCTGTATCACTTTTAAAGTAGTATATCGCTGCTTACTTTTTGTATACAGACATTGACTAGGTATCATAAACTAGTTTGTCTTCCTCTTTTACTTAGTTTTCTGTTAGTTTCATCTCTCCTGGGTTATTCAGAGGAATTAGAAGACAATTAGAGAAATGTGAATTAAATATGTATGAATCAAAATGATCAGTGTCCCTGATGAACAAGCCATCGGTGATGGGGGGAGGGAAAAGTCTCTGAGATTCATCAGTAAAGGCCATAAAGCCCCGAATGTCACTTCTAAGCTAAAAAATGTTTAGACCAGAGAATTTCCTAACTTTGCAGATACAAAATGTCTCTTTTCTCAAATATGATTTTCAAATATGAAGTTTATACAGATTGAGACAGATTGAGTTAGGAACCTAAAGCACAAACACACACCACAAAGCAAAAAAGAGACACGCATTTACTCCTCTGACGTTATTTCATCTTGTAAATGTTGTTGTATTCTTCACATTTGTTGGGGAGTTACACACACACGCGCGCACACACACACAAACCATTTTAATCTCTGGACTCCATAATGTACTAAGAATGATAATGAAAAACAATGGGGGCACAGTGGAAAATCTTCCAGTACCCACCAGCGCACATACTCTACATTTGTACAGTACTGTACACTGTAGCTATGTTTGTTAGGGCACTTGTTAATACACAGTACTGTAATGCGTGCACTTACTTCCTGGTTTGTTTTATTTTAAATATTACTTATCAACTACGCACTGTTTGGCAAAATAAACAATGTCTATGGCCATAATAGAGACAAGCCTCTTCAGATCCTTCTGCACTCATGTTATCATCGTGTAAATTATTAATGTATTGATGTATTCAAATTAAGGACAAAAATAGACGCTTGTGTTTAGGACTGCTTCTGACCAGCTGTGTTCATGAGTTTAATCAACTATTTACAAGACAATGGTGAAGGTTCCACATGTGTGTTTGTGGATGGAGAGATTTGTTTGTGTGAGCTCCTGCATTTGCCAGTTGGCTTTAACACAACCACATTTGCGTGCCCGCATGTCGAATGAACCCCCCAAAAAACACAGAGGTTTCTCACCTTCCATTCCTCCTAAGTTTGTCTTTACTTGTTTGATGGAGTTCTTAAAACCCAAAGCATTTATACTGAGAAAAAATAAATATGGGTCGCATAAGCACAAAATAGCATAGATATACAGTCTTATGCAAAAGTTTAGGCACCCCTTGATAAAATAACATATTTTGGTGATTTTTTAATTGAAAAGATGTTAACACAGATCCTCTTGAAAATGGAAAAAGAATGCACAATATTTCCAGCAAACATTGATACATAGTTACTTCTTATGCCATAAATTGGACAAAAATAAAAACATAAGAAACATGTTCAGAAAATAGACCTGACCAAACATCACTCCTAAAGCTGTTGCACAATCACCCAGGCCCTCGAGTACTACAGCACCCTCAACACCTTGTTCACGCTCCTTCAGTAGCTCCAAAAGGCCAGCCGTCACCCATCTGACCAAATCCTCCACAGCAGAGCTTTGGTTAAAGAGAACAGGAGAATTTAGTAAAGACAAAGATAAATAAACTTTACAGAATATATTTGTGTTAAAAATAAAAGATATTAATGAGCCTATGTACCACCAGAGTGTGTAAAATACAGTTTTTGGAATTCTGGGAATGTAAATAAACTGCTTGTGCTAATGTTAACCATTACCATGTATATCAACCATGTATATCAAAACTTTGTCCAAAGTGTCAATATTTTGTGTGAGCACCATAATTATCTAGCACAGCCTTAATCCACCTGGGCCAGAGTTGCACATGTTTTTACTGGGATTCTCTTCCACTCCTCCATAATGAGGATCACAGGGCTGCTGGATGTTAGACACATGGCACTTTGCTACCTTCTGATTGAGGATGCCCCACAGATGTTCAATAGAGTTCAGGTCTGGAGAAATACTTGGACACTGACAAACACATGAACATTATGAATGGGACATGTGACTTTGCATTGTTTAAGATGTAAAGTTACATGTCCCATGCAGCTGTTATCTGTCATGGTGTACACACTTTTTTGCCATAACTGCATTGTAAGGCTTGTAGTGGGCAAGAGAATCACGGACACAGAGAGTCAGGGCTGCGGTGCAAACAGTGCAGTGCTTTTTATGACAAAACACACAAATAATAATGTGATGTGGAGGTCGTGGGTGCCTGGTCCTGAGGTAGGCAGGAAGAAGTGGACCCTCGTTCGCACGGGCCAGTGGTGTTTGGTGGTTCGTTCAGGCCGGATACAGGTTGAGCCACTGAAGCGCTTTCTCGGCAGGGTGAGTACAAACAGGGTTTTGTTGTAGTTTTAGTCTGTAGGGAGCGGAACATTAGTATGCACATTCTTTCCTACTCACCAGTATGCGTTGTAGCTGCCCTTTTATAGGGAGTGGTTGACAGGTAGACAGTGTAGTATTTTTAATGTGGACACAATGCTCAATGCATTCTCCACCATTAAAATGTAGGGTTTCAACTCTGGAGTAGAGGTGAATCGAATCTTTAATCTTTAAAGATTCAAGTTAATTTGATTTCTCTGAACAAAATGTATACAGTTAAAAATTCATACACTTAATCATCTATCCATCCAGTGTTTAGCACGATTTAGTGTATCTTACCAATTCTGTTTATCCCGTAGCTGATGATGATAATACAAAATCAGGTATTTACTCATTTATGAGCAAGGTAACGTAAGATCTGGGCAAATGTTTAAACATTAAAATACATGACCAAGACAACAGTTCTTTATAAAGAAACAAGAATTTATTGAACTAATCTACGATACATGAAACTATGCTACTTAAACACACACATGCACATACACACACACGCAAAGTTAATGGAGTTCTTCTTTCTAGACCTGAGAAAGTCACAAGAGCAGAGCCTTGGGTTTAATCTTACAGTTTAGTTATGAATCGAGCATCAATTGTCAGCAGGTTTGTTTACTTGTGTTACATTTCATTCTCATCCGGTGGTTCGCCTCCAGTGAAGGAAATCACAGCATTGCTGATTGGTTGGTGCGCTGGGTTGAGGTGACGTCTTTCAGGAAAGCCCTCAGCGGCGTGTTGGTTACCTGGTAACCGATGACGATGCTCTAAGACTTCTTCTGCAGGCCTCTTCATTGCATTTCAAGTGTCTTTGCGTGTCGAGGAGAGCGGAGTCTTCGATCGCTGGGTGGCGCAGGTCAGAAGTCAAAGTTCAAGCGTTGGTTGAGAGTGAAGCAAGAGAAGCATCCGCTTGCTTCCTTCAGATGGCATGATGTTCAAAAACGTGCAGAGGCTGCTCAGACCATAGGTTTTTAATCTTTTGTTACTAAAATGAAGAAGATGGCACCATGAAATTAAACAGTGTTTAAATGTGTTGTGGGACAGAGGGGTTCCAACTCTTAATATTCTATTATTTGTCCTTTTCCTCTGTTGATCTTCCTCACTTCTATAGTGCACTGTGTGCTTCGTGGTATCAGATCAGCAGATTGTTCATCTCTTCTCGGCATTGCTCACTGCTCCTGCTGCACCAGCATGCATACTCTGAAGTACTCAAGTTTTTACTTCTAGTTTTTATGTGTAGTTTCTGATTGTCTTTGGATGTTTTCATCTGCCTAAAGCATGCCTGGGAACCATCGTTTTTGGGACCACCATAAATATTAATGATAGTTTTTATATATTAAATAAATATATCCAAAATATATATGTGTGTGTGCCTAAATAAATGTTTCGGGTAGCATTATCAGACAGAACACACAGGATGCAGAGGTCAGCATCTCAACAACAGTTCTTTTAATGAACACTTTAAGCAAGCAAGAAGTGTGCAGTTCTCAGAATGTTGCAGTTCTGTGGGTCGCAGCACAGCAAACACGGTGTCATCTCTCTCCCTCTCTCCTTTTCCCTCTCTCTGTCTCTCTGTCGAGCTATACATGTTTCTCCTGAGTTGCCAGTGATCCAGACCCCTCTGCTCTCTGGACCTGTCTAACCCATCCTGGAGTCCTGCTTCTGGTTGGAGATCTCGTCGCATGGATGCCCCGTGTGGTCTGCCCGGGATGCGTGTGGTGGCTGGAGATGGTTTCCATGAAGACTGTCATGTCCTCGACTGATGCAGACAGCTGTTCTCTGGGGACCTGTGACTTCAGTCGTTTGATAGCTCAGGACTGGAATTTCCTACAGTCTACCTGAGCCTCCAGGAACAAACTGGACTTAATTTAAACACATCTCCTGTTATACTGAAGTTCCAGTCTTACACAGCATTATGCTGATCAATCCCTGCTATCCGTTATCACTCAGATGAGGATGGGTTCCCTGTTGAGGTTGGTTCCTCTCAAGGTTTCTTCCTATTACTGTACCATCTCAGGGAGTGTTTCCTTGCCACCGTCGCCCTCGGCTCATCAGGGACAATCTTATCATTTTGATTCATACACATTCACATTTTATACAAACTTACTTCTTTTGATTGTGTAAAGCTGCTTTGCGACAATGTCAAATAAAATAGAATTGAATCAGAGGCACACAGGTGTATTACTCTAGACATCTGATGACTAATGCATCAGTCTGTGGAAGAAAATTAATTTGAAAGCAACAATGGGCCCCAATCAAATCCAGTCTTTTTACTGGACCAGAGCTGGTGCCCTTCTTTTTGGTGAGGTCAGTGAGTTGCTGACATCCAATACATTAAGCACAAAGCTCTGATTAACCAGTCCGCCCCACAAATTTCCTCACCTCCTTTTAGGTCTCCAAAAAGCTACAAATGCTGTTTGTCTGATCAATTGGAAGACCATGACCCAGACCTGACCATGACCCAATGGGAAGCCAAGATACCGTACATCCACACATCCAAATGCAGTAACAGTGTTAAGTGTTAAGTGCTTCAAATTGGCGTTTTTCATTGGATATTACAGTAAAAAGCATCTTCCAATATCCCTTAGTTAAATCCAGTGTTGAATAAAAGTGAGCTGCACCTAATTGATTGAGCTGTTCAGCAATGGGATATGCATCAACTTTAGACACTTTGCTGACTTTTCTCTACCAGCCTGTCAGACTTAAGTATGAAGGCCACCAGGCTTCGTACCTCGTGAGGATTAGGTACTAATGAGAATGTTATTACTGGGGGACCCCTCAATTCCCCACACCTTTCCATGGTTTCAGGAGATTGAGGTGGTAAATCCGAAGTTAATTGCTTCTGTCTGTTTGCCTAACCTGATTGTTGACTTCTCCGACCATCTGTTTAACATCAAGGAGTAATTTTTAAAGTAATTTTTAAAAATACAGCATCAATTTGTTTTGGACAGATACAAGTCCTGCACAGTGGCCAGAGGGATTTTCGGCCGTTCTTCTTGCAGAATAGTGGCCAGGTCACTGCGTGATGCTGGTGGAGAAAAAACTTTTCCTGACTTTCTCATCCAAAACACCCCGAAGTGGCTCAATAATATTTAGCTCTGGTTCAACTTCACTTTCATGTTCATCAAAACACTCTTGCTGTGTGTATTGGTGCATTATCATCCTGATACAAGTCACCGCCTTCAGGATATAATGAGTGTACATGGTTCTCCAGGATGGTTTGATAGTCCTTGGCAGTGACACGCCCATCTAGCACAAGTATTGGGCCTAGGGAATGTCATGATATTGCAGCCAAAACCATCCATCCCCATGCTTCACTCTGGGCAGGCCCCAGATTTTCGCGGCTGGCACACATTTGGCATTGGCATGAGTGACCAAAGGTTTGGCTATAGCAGCCCGGTCATGTACATTGACCCTGTGGAGCTCGTGACGACAGTTTTGGTGAAAAGAGAAGAGTTGAGGTGCACATTTCATTCTGCAATGAGTTGGGCAGCTGTGGTTTAATGTTTTTTGCATACAATCCCGGTTAGCACCCGGACATCCCTTTCATACAGACATCCTCTTGCGTCCACTCTTGGCTCTTGATACATCACAAAGACTTGCTGTCTTGGTCACAAATGCATCAGCGAGACATGCACCAACAGTCCTCTATTGAACTCTGATATGTCATTCATACTGTTGTGTGCATTGCAATATTTTAAGTAAAACTGTGCTATTACTCTGCTACTTAAACCTTTACACTCTGCTCTTACTGGTGGAATGTGCAATCAATGAAGATTGGCCATCAGACTGGTCAAATTTAGCCATGAAACCTCCAACACTAAATTGGCCAGTCTTTTAGTTTCATTGTCCAACCCCTGTATATCTCCTCATATATTCCTGGTCATAGGTCATATGCCAATGCTGATCCTGGAAATCCCTGGCCTTCTTGACATTCCAGCAAACCTGCCCAAGCTTTACCTTGGTCCTGTTGGGCATGGACCACTCTGTCTATGGTGGGTGAGTGGGGTTAGGAAGAGCAGTTCACAGGGTGAAATCAACAATGATGAAGTGGAGACAAACTAAAGGGGAGGGGGAAGCCCGTCCATCTCTTGCACAGCCAGGGTGGAAGAAGGGAAGGAATTAAAGGGAGATAAGCAAGACAGGGAGGGAAGAGAAACATAAATAAGGAGAGAAGAAGAAGATGGGGTGCTTTATGTACCACTGAATGCAATGGTCTTTTGCGAACAACAATATATGTGTCACGGACTAACCGGAGATGAAGCAGAAGACTTAGCAGTTAGCCCTGTAGCGTGGATGGTAAACCCAAACGCGGAAGTAGCGCGAGTAGGCAGGATAACCACGCAAGTTATTCTTAGAACTCTCCCGAAGCGAGAGCAAGAGTTTACACAAATAAACCCGCGTTCTAAATACACACACCCAATCAGAAGCGATAACCCAAGAAAGTGAGTACTCACGTTTGGACGAGCGAGGCGACGGCGATAGCACGGGCATAACTCAATGACTGAGCGATGTGATGCGTCATCTTGTTTCCTTTTATGCTTCCTGAAACCCGACCGTATTACTTCCGGGTCCTAGTGCCGGTCGTGTTATGAGTGTGCATGACAGTACCCCCCCGTCCAGGACCGACTCTCGACGGTCCTGGGGTGGAGGATACCCGACGACGGTAGTCCCGGATGAGTTCGGGGTCTAAGACGAACCGAGCCGGAATCCAAGATCTCTCCTCGGGGCCGTAACCTTCCCAATCCACCAGGTACTGGAGCCCTCTGCCCCGAGGACGTGAGTCAAGGATCCGGCGAACGGTGTAGGCGGGACCACCCTCAATCATACGGGGAGGAGGAGCAGGGTGGGTGGGTGGAACCATAGGTGAGGTGGTGAAGGGTTTGAGCTGGGAGGTGTGGAATACCGGATGGATCCGGAGCGCCGCAGGCAGCTGGAGCCGGTAGGTGACAGGGTTAATCCGGAGGTTGATGCGGTATGGTCCGATGAATCTGGGTGATAGTTTCCTTGACTCAGTCTGCAGGTGTAGGTTTTTTGTTGAGAGCCATACCTTATCACCTACTTGGTACATTCGTCCCGGTGGGTGTCGACGGCGATGTTGCAGGGTGTAGCGGCGATTGGCCTTTTGAATGGCGTGGGTTGCTTGTCTCCAAAGCCGTCGACACCGGCGAACCAACTGTTGGGCCGACGGCACTTCCACCTCCGGTTCCTGATGATCGAACATCGGAGGTTGGAAGCCGTAGCATACCTCAAATGGGCTTAGGTTGGTGGCAGAAGATAGGTGGAGGTTGTGTGACAGCTCAGCCCAAATGAGGTAGCGGGCCCAGGAGCACTGGCGATCAGCAATAAAGCATCTCAGGTAGCGCTCCAGTTGTTGGTTGGTTCGCTCCGTCTGACCGTTAGTCTGTGGGTGGTAACCGGAGGACAGACTGCAGGTGGAATTGATCAGACGGCAGAAGGCCTTCCAGAACCGGGACGTGAACTGGGGCCCCCTGTCCGAGACGATGTCCTTTGGGAACCCATGCAGGCGGACTACGTGCTCTAATATCAGCTCAGCGGTCCTTTTAGCTGACGGGAGTCCGGAGAGGGCCACCAGGTGAACAGCTTTGGAGAACCGGTCGACGATGGTGAGGATGGTGTCCTTTCCTTCCGAAACCGGCAGGCCCGTGATGAAGTCAACGGCAATGTGTGTCCAGGGTCGGCGGGGAACCGGGAGTGGTTGAAGTTCCCCGGGTGATGGTCTGTTGCTGTCCTTGGACCTGGCACACACTGGGCACGCCTGGACGAACTCATCTACGTCCTTCTTCATACTGGGCCACCAGAAAGCACGTTGTACAAACAGTAGGGTCCGCCGTCTCCCGGGGTGTCCTGAAAGGGGGGAGGAGTGTCCCCACTGAAGCACTTCGGCCCTGATGGCGTTGGGGACGTAGAGTCGGCCAGGCGGCACACCTGCTGGTGCGGTCTCCGTAGCTTGTGCCTGGCGAACCCTCGTCTCCAGGTCCCACCTGAGCGGTGCGAGGATCTTGGTGGCTGGTAGTACAGGCGCGGGGTCCGCCCGGGGGACGTCTTCCTCGTGTTGTCGGGAGAGGGCGTCGGCTTTGGTGTTCTTGGACCCCGGGCGGTATGACAGGTGGAAATTGTAATTTTCAAAGAATAGTGCCCATCGCGCCTGTCTGGGGTTCAGCTGTTTTAACGTGCGGATTGTAATGAGGTTTTGGTGGTCGGTCCAGACGATGAACGGCTCTCTGGCGCCCTGGAGCCAGTGTCGCCATTCCTCCAAGGCCCACTTTATGGCCAGCAGCTCGCGGTCCCCTACTCCGTATCGCTGCTGAGTGGCGTCAAATTTCTTGGAGAAAAAACTGCAGGGATGCAGTTTTTGGTCTGGACCTCGCTGGGAGAGAACAGCCCCGGCGCCCACATCCGAAGCGTCCACCTCCACAACGAATGGTTTATCAGCATCCGGGTGAAGGAGGATGGGAGCAGTGGTGAAGCGGCGACAGAGCTCATGGAAGGCGGAGACAGCAGTTGGGGTGAGATTGAAAGGGTGAGATGATGGGCGGGTCAGAGCGGTTAGTGGCGCTGCAACGGTACTGTAGTCCCGGATAAAGCGGCGATAAAAATTGGCAAACCCGAGAAATCTCTGGAGCTGTTTAAGAGTCTTGGGTAGGGGCCAATGACTCACAACTTCCAATTTCTGCGGGTCCATGGCCACACCCTGGGGCGAGATGACAAAACCCAGGAACGTGGTGGAGCGCTCGTGAAAAGCGCACTTCTCCAACTTACAGTACAGCTGGTGGGCGAGCAATCTCTTTAGAACCGCTCTGACATGCTGGATGTGCTCGTTGAGTGTTCGGGAGTAGATGAGGATGTCGTCCAGGTAGACGAACACCCAACGGCCTAACATGTCTCTGAGAACGTCATTTATGAACTGTTGGAAAGCGGCAGGTGCGTTGCAGAGACCAAACGGGATGACCAGACTTTCGTAATGTCCTGTGGGGGTGATGAAGGCCGTCTTCCACTCATCGCCCTCTCTGATGCGCACCAAGTTGTAGGCGCTCCGGAGGTCCAACTTAGTGAAGATGGTGGCACCAGAGAGGGCGTCCAGGGCAGAGTTGGTAAGAGGCAATGGATGTCGGTTCTTTATGGTAATATTGTTGAGCCCCCGATAATCGACACAGGGACGTAGACTACCATCGCGTTTCTTCACGAAAAAGAACCCCGCAGCGGCAGGTGAGGAGGAGGGCCGGATGGTACCATGGCGAAGTCCACTGGAAACATACTCCTCCATCGCCTGCGTCTCGGTGTTGGACAATGAATAGAGATGGCCGCGGGGTGGTGTCGCACCTGGCTGAAGATCGATCGCCAGGTCGTATGAGCGATGAGGTGGTAGATGGGTCGCACGTCTCTTACAAAAGACTTCAGCCAGGTCCCGGTAGTCTAGCGGGATTTTATCTGTGTCGACATCGGGGGCCTCGGACTCCCTAGAGCACGTCCCAGCCTCGGCCCGTAGGCAAAGCTCAGTGCAGGTCGGCCCCCATTGGAGGATCCGGCTTTGGGTCCAGGATATGAGCGGGTCGTGCTGCAGCAGCCAAGGGTGTCCGAGGATGATAGGTGGTGAGGAGATAGTGGTGGTGTGAAACTGGATCTGTTCTTGATGTTGGTTAATGATGAGGGTGATAGGTTGGGTCTGAAAGGATATGGGGCTGGAGGAGAGAGGCCGACCATCGACTGATGTAATGGTTACAGGCTGGGATAACGCCTCAATCTTTATCCCCAATTTTTTGGCATAGGAAGAGTCAATGAAGTTACCTGCTGCCCCGGAGTCGACGAACGCGGTACTTCCGACCCGTTTGTGGCCAAACTGGAGATATACTTTAACCGTGAGACGGGAATCATTGGTCATGGTGGTGGAGAGGGACATGGGACCCGGTGAGTTCCTCCCATTTCTCACCGGGGCTGCGCGTTTCCCGGCCGCAGAGGACAGATGGCCCGATGATGTGCAGAAGATCCACAATACGCGCAGAGCCCCTCTCTGAATCGGCGTTCCCGTTCTGCAGCGGTCAAGGAGGCGCGCCCTAATTGCATGGGTTCCCCGACTCCTGTGTCAACCACGGCGGGAGGTGGAGTACCGACGGTCCTGGTGGGTGCTGCAGTGAATGGGGCGTGAACTTCTGGAACTGGTGAGCGGGAGAGGAAGGGCGTGGTGTGTGGTAGTGCAGTCATGGTGGGTGGCAGGGTACGAGGAGCTGGCTTGGGGCGAACGAGCAGCCGTTGGTCGATCCGGAGGGCGAGTTGAATTAAACCCTCCAAGGTAGCTGGAAGCTCTCGTCCGGCGAGCTCGTCTTTTATCCGCGCAGCCAGTCCCTCGTAGTAGGCCGTCCGGAGTGCGGAGTCTCCCCAGTCGGTCTGTACGGCGAGAGTACGAAACTCCGCGGTGTAACGGCTCACGGACGACCCTCCCTGCTTTAGATGATACAACTTGGAGTCGGTCTCCACCTCAGCAGCTGGATGTTCAAAGGTGAGCTTGAGCTGGCGGGTGAACTCGGTGTAGGAGTAGGCGACATCTGAATCCGAACGAAGAACCGCCGTGGCCCACTCAGCTGCCTGCCCGGATAGCAACGAGACGAGAAGAGCAATGCGCAGTCGGTCTGTGGAGTATCTGGTGGAATTAAACTCAAACACAAGATCCAACGCAGTTAGAAAAACACTGCACTTCCCATCCGTGCCATTCCATTTATCCGGTAAAGATAAGAAAACATCAGAAGGTGGAGAGGGAGTTGGCGGCGCAGCAGCCGCTGCGATGGGCGTGGCCACAGCCGGCTGAGCGGCCGCCCCGCGGAGGACCGCATTCTCCTGTCGCAGCTCCGCCACCTCGCGGCGCAAGGCCGCGACGCCCTGGAGCTCCGTGCGGAGCGATGCGACCTCACCACGGAGCTGATCGATCAGCTTAGCATGCCGGTCAACCACATCGCAGAGGTGAGCAAACTCCGCTGGGTTTACTGCCGGTGGCTCAGTCATTCTGTCACGGACTAACCGGAGATGAAGCAGAAGACTTAGCAGTTAGCCCTGTAGCGTGGATGGTAAACCCAAACGCGGAAGTAGCGCGAGTAGGCAGGATAACCACGCAAGTTATTCTTAGAACTCTCCCGAAGCGAGAGCAAGAGTTTACACAAATAAACCCGCGTTCTAAATACACACACCCAATCAGAAGCGATAACCCAAGAAAGTGAGTACTCACGTTTGGACGAGCGAGGCGACGGCGATAGCACGGGCATAACTCAATGACTGAGCGATGTGATGCGTCATCTTGTTTCCTTTTATGCTTCCTGAAACCCGACCGTATTACTTCCGGGTCCTAGTGCCGGTCGTGTTATGAGTGTGCATGACAATATGCCCTCAATCAATGATGCCAGACTATGGCACTGGACCCACTGTGCTATTTCTGGTGGCAGGTGCATAATTAACTTTTTCAGGACCACCAGCTCGACATCACTAAATCTGATCATTGCAGATTTGGGGGAAGTCCTAGTACTGGATAAAAGTAAAAAATATTGATTAATGGAAGGTATTTTTCCAATGTCTGTGCTGTTTTTAGATATAGGGTTATTGTTCATAATTGATGATAATGTAAGTTATTATTTTGTCGGCAATGTATCAGCTGGAATGACAATGAAAAAGTAACCTGCAGGTATGATTCAAATGCTGATTTTTTTTCTTTCTTTCTTTTTTATATTATACTGAGGTTTTGGTCATTAATAGATGATCAGGGAGAAGTATTATCCAGTGAGATATAATAAGTTAAGTAAGATAAGAACATAGTCATTGTTTTTCATTGTTCTTAGAGTTGTTTTCACAAAGGATGTGCTAGACATGGAAGAGTTTTCACATCTAGGAGATGCTAGCGCTAACATTATGCCTTTATTTATCATTATAATTTTGCAAGATTGTTTATTAGCAAGCAGAATGCCTTAAACAGTGTTGGTGTTAATTGGTTGTTCTGAACAAAAACACTGTAAGCAACGATTTCATTAAAACTGTCGAGGAAGGAAAAGGCAAATCTGCTTTGTTTTGAACACAAGTTCAGATGATGAAATATTGATAAGTTTGACAGCAGAAGCCTTGTTAAGCTACCTGCTTTAGCTAATAAGGCAAACAGTGAACATGTAGTATTAATATACCCAGTTCTCTCATTTTCATAGATTCCATACTTCCCCTTAGCTATTCACATTACCTTAAGAATTATTGAGTGCAAGACAGGTTTTTCCTTTTTATTATCTCTCCATTATATTGGAGGTTAAATTATTATCTCTGTGATTTGCCAGCAGCTGGAAATCCTGTTTGGGATAAAACTGAATATTTCATGAAAGTGATACATCTGGTCCTTTTTCCTGGTACTTGTAGCAGTGAGGATGGTAGAAGAACATTTTGTACAGAGAAAAAAATAATAAATAATAATGGAGCTGTGTCAACAAGCTGTTTTTATCAGAGAGCAGGAACTCCATGTTTGGAGGGCATTACAAAGAAAACACACCTTATGCATCTATCAGCTAATTGATAGAGATTTCCCAGTGTGTTTGAGTGTGGACATTAAATACTGCAGTGATATGAATCCTATATTTCAGAAAGCAATTATCATAAAAATACCAGTGTTAAAATATCCTGGTCACTAGGGTTTTTCCCCATTTTAGGTCTCTCCTTTTAATAAGATTATGTAACAAATGTTTCACAATCCCAATTTTGATTGGGCAAACCCTCGCATTATTTCCTGGGCCCCTAGATGCAATAAATTATGTAAACCTTCGACATTGACGGTCCAAACAACGAGTATTGAAAGCCCGAACGCACAAGTATCCCTTATGGTACCATCCAAGTACGTTAAGTTCAAAGATGTATTTAGCGTTAGGGCAGCCGCACGACTTCCCCCTCACCGCCCGTGGGACTGCGCGATCGAGCTCTTGCCGGGGAAAACACCGCCTAGCTCACGCATTTATCCATTGTCCGTGGAGGAAACCCGGGCAATGGAGGAATACGTGAGTGAGGCTCTCCAGCAGGGACTCATCAGCAGGTCCACGTCTCCAGCTTCGGCAGGTTTCTTTTTCATAGAAAAGAAAGGGGGGGGGGAGGGCTTACGCCCCTGTATTGATTATCGTGGTCTAAACACAGTAACAGTAAAATACAAGCACCCACTGCCACTGGTGCCGACCGCTATCGATCAACTCCGAGGCGCTTCCATCTTCACCAAACTCGACCTCCGCAGCGCTTATAATCTCGTTCGTGTGCGAAAAGGCGATGAATGGAAGACTGCGTTTAGTACAACGTCAGGCCATTACCAATATAATGTATATAATATAATGTGCTTACGGACTAGTAAACGCACCTGCGGTGTTTCAGGGGTTCATGAATGACGTGTTCCGGGATATGGTTAACCATTTCGTTATAGTATACTTGGATGATATCCTAGTATACTTGCGGTCATATTCCGAGCACGTCCATCATGTAACCGCCGTCCTTCATCGCCTGCACAAACACGGGCTTTATGCGAACGGGCTTTATGCGAAGGCAGAGAAATGTGAGTTCCACAAGCGGGAGATTGCATTCCTCAGTTATCGCATAGGGCCACAGGGGGTCGAAATGGAGGCTACCAAGGTCGCGGCAGTGCAACAATGGCAGGAACCTAGGTCAGTTAAGGCGCTACAGAGCTTTCTAGGGTTTGCCAATTTTTACCGGCGTTTCATTCGAAGCTTCAGTAGTGTGGCAGCACCGCTCACGTCACTCCTAAAAGGGAAACCGAAACGGCTACAGGAATTCTCGCCGGAAGCGCGAAAGGCATTTCAGAGACTAAAAACTGCATTTACTACTGCACCCATCCTAAAACTGCCCGATCCAGAAAAGCCCTTTGTCTTTGAGGTGGATGCGTCGGAAGTAGGAATAGGAGCCGTGCTGTCACAACGCCAAGGGCACCAAGAGAAGCTCAACCCCTGCGCATTCTTCTCTCGAAAACTTACACCTGCCGAATGAAACTATGATATCGGTAATCGAGAACTGCCAGCAGTAAAAGCGGCATTAGAGGAGTGGCGGCATTGGCTTGAGGGAGCTAAACATCCATTTACTGTACTAACAGACCACCGGAACCTAGAATACATCCAACAAGCCAAAAGATTAAACCCTCGTCAAGCCCGTTGGGCACTGTTCTTCACGCGTTTCCGCTTCTGCATCACTTATCGCCCCGGCTCAAAGAATCGAAAAGCGGATGCGCTGTCCCGTTATTATCCCACACCAGAACAAGTTAGTAACCCAGAGACAATCTTACCCTCGTCACTCATGGTGGCTCCGATCGTGTGGGATATCGAGGCGGAGATCGATCACTGCGCGCGGTCCGATCCCGCGCCCAGTGACTGCCCTCCCGGACAAACATACGTCCCGGGGTCACTTCGTGAACGAGTAGCAATCGAAGCACATTCTAGTTTATCCGCGGGGCACCCAGGCGTGACACGCACGTATAAACTTCTCGCACGGAAGTTTTGGTGGCCAAAGATGCGGGAAACCGTGAGAACAGTGGTTTTATCTTGTACGATTTGTGCGACGACGAAAAGCCCTCGTAGTTTGCCCGTTGGAAAATTAATGCCCTTACCAACACCTAACAGACCGTGGTCCCACATCGCGGTGGACTTTGTCACGGACCTGCCGGTGTCAAAAGGGTATACAACAATCCTGGTGGTAGTAGATAGATTCTCAAAGGGATGTCGTTTCATCCCGTTTAGCTCTCTCCCGTCAGCCCTCCAGGTAGCAGAAACCCTGTTCAAAACTGTGTTTCGCTGCTACGGTATCCCGGAGGATATTGTTTCCGATCGTGGTCCCCAATTTATCGCCAGAGTCTGGAAGGCTTTCTTTCAGAAGTTGGGGACCACTGTTAGCCTGACGTCGGGCTATCATCCTGAGTCTAATGGGCAGGCAGAGCGGACTGTCCAAGAACTCAGTAGATACCTCCGAGCATACTGCAGCAGTCGACAACATGAATGGGCAGACTGTTTAATCTGGGCGGAATATGCGCAAAACTCGTTATGCCACTCCACAACCGGCCTAACGCCGTTTCAATGTGTGCTTGGGCATCAGCCACCGCTCTGTCCCTGGGATGCCACTCCCACCGAAGTACCCATGGTGGATCAGTGGTTTAAGAGAGCGGAGAGAGTATGGGAGGACGCGCATGCGCAAATCTCCCACGCAGTTCGCCGATTTAAAGAATTCGCCGACAGACGGCGAGGGGAAGGTCCTCCACTCCAGGTAGGCGATCGGGTATGGCTCTCGACACGCGACCTCCACCTCAACCTCCCTTGTGGCAAACTCACCCCGAAATATATTGGTCCCTTCCCCATCCTCTCACAAGTAAATCCTGTTTCTTATAAATTAAAGCTCCCCAATCATATCCGTATAAACCCTGTCTTTCATATTTCCCTTCTCAGGCCAGTGATCCGGGGACCACTAGACGAAGGAGCAGCAGAACCTTCGCTCCCCGGGGCAGTGGAAATAGAGGGCGCCCCCGCATTCAGAGTCAAGAAACTTCTGGACTCCCGGAGGAGAGCGGGGTCTCTCCAATACCTAGTGGACTGGGAGGGGTACGGTCCGGAGGAACGGAGTTGGGTCCCGGCCCGAGACATTCTAAGCAAAGAACTCATCACGGAGTTCCATCTAACACGGCCGGATCGCCCAGCACCGCGACTGCCGGGCCGCCCCAGCCGCCGGCAATCCCATCAGTTCGGCAGGCCCTCCGGTAAGGCGAAGAGGGCGCCCACGCCTCCCTCGGGAGGCCCGTCCTGAGGGGGGGGGGGTACTGTTACACCTGTGACACCTCAGTCCCGGGGAATTAGATCTGGTTCTCCGGATTACTGAGTCGCTGCCTTGTCTCCCCCTAGTGTGTCTGTGTGTATATGTTTCACGTTAACACTAAATTAAAATCACCTGTGTCTCCCTAGTGTGTCTCACTATTTAAACCAGTCGAACCCGTAGCACACTGTTTGCTCACCGTTGTGCACCTTGTTGTTTAGTCAGTATCATCCATGTTATTTGTTCCTGTCTATTTCTCCCCAGGACTGAGCAGTGTCTGCAGGGCAGGTGACCTTTTTTCTGTTCCCACGGACCGAGGGCAAGGTCAAGGCTGAGAAGTCCTCAGCCCTCTCGCTGTTTCCGTTTTTTTGTCTTTCATTTTCCTAGCCATTGTTCCTTTCGGGTACGAAGTGTCCAAACCGCCTGCAGACCCAGCTGGGGAGTTATTTTTTGGTTTTGTTTCTTTTCTTGGTTTGTTTGTGTTTGGTTACAAAGAAAAAAGAATAATAAACACGTCCTGTTCTCCCTGCATCTGCGTCCGCCTCCTTGTTACCGAGTCATGACAGTTTCAGATCAAGTTCAGCCTGATAACAAGCTGTTGTAATTTTTATATCAGTTTTTAACTATTGGTTTGTACGCTGGTATATTCTAGCATTAAGGCCAAGCTCATATTAGTGGTATCAGTTTCTAACCCTGTTGTTGCATGAATGCATTGCCACTCATTCAGTCTGACCAAATATTTGTTAGACTTAATATTTGTGATATTATTTAATACTGATCATGTTTTTATGCTATAGTCAGGCTTCAGGCCCATTTGGTCTTTCTCTTGGTGTATCATATTTGATTCAGCAATGCAACTGCTAAAAAAAAAATAAAAAAAAAAGCCAAATCAGTAGCAGTGCTATTGGTGTTGTAAGTGGCGTAGGTAGTGAATAATGTTACTGCTTCACAGCTCCAAGGTTCCTAGTTCAATCTTGATCCTGGGTTACTGTCTGTGTGGAGTTTCACATTTACTTCCATGTTTGAACTGGTTTCCTGCAGGCTGTCAAAAGCTATGTTTACACTGTCAGTTAAATGTGACCCAATTCAGATTTTTTGCTCATATGTGACACATATCGGAAATTTTCGATGTCAGTGTAAACAGGAAAAAAACGCATTAATTCCAATATTTCGAGATCGGTTTCAGGCCTCCTTCATATGTGGAAATAAATCAGATATAAATCAGATATGTGCTAATGTGATTGTCATGTAAACAGACAGATCGGATTTTCTGAGGCATTGCGTTCTGTACGTCATTAAAACTGCGACTTCTTCGCGGTTTAATGACGTAATCAGGCACATCGAGGCGCAGCTCATCCCACCAGAGAGAGACCCCAACACGTCTCGCACCCAGACATTCTTCTGAATGGTTGAGGACACAATAAATGAAGCATATTCGCAGGCTGCAATGATGGCCCTTTTCCTCCTTCTCCGTTTCGCAAACTTTGCATATATCGCAGCGTTAGCATCAAGCATATTTTGCCTTCATCCATCTTGGTTCGTCTGTAATGCAAGAACCTCCCTTTTGCGCAATGTTTCAGACGGTATGGCAAGTGTAAGCACTTGAATTGGATATGGATCATAGTTGAAAGAACGTGTAAACAGACGGTCAGAAAAAATCAGATATAGGCAACAAATCAGAATTGGGCATCGAGACCTGCAGTGTAAATGGGGCTTAATTTCCATCCACTGCACTGATACATGCAGGTAAGTGGATTACCCCATGTTGTGAATGAGTGTGAAAACTTGTGTTGAGGGTGTACTGCACTGAACTGGAATTCCAGAATTAAGCTGTTGTTAAAGTTTAATTATGTTTCTTTTTATTTCATCCATGCATTTATTTCAACTCCCTCTATTTCATGTTGTGTTTTGTGTTCAGTTCTCTGCGTTCTGTTCTAGTCCAGTGTCTTACCTGTTCTCTGTTTAATTTTATTAGTTTGTATGTGTGACTAACTTCCTATTTGAAGTAAAAAAAAAAGTAAAAAAAGTGAATTAAAAAAAGAGGAAAGTATAAAGAAGTATAAATAATAAATTATTTGAAGAAAGGTAATATAAATATGAATTATATGTTTTAACTCCTTCTTTAAGTGTCAGAGGAATAGACATGAGACAAAGAATAGTGTGTATACATTTTAATGCAGCAAATCCCAAATTATGGTCTTAACCTAACCACATAATATTAATTTGTTTATTTATTTATTATTCATCGTGTTCTGCAAGCAGACTGCATATCTGATTTCTTTCTGTATATGAAAAATTTGTTAATAAAAATTAAAAGTCTTTAAAAGACCCTAATAATCTGCCATTGAATTAAAGGTATTAAATAAACTACTACTCCCAACTATCATGGTTTCACTATTATTATCACTATTTTTAACTTGCACAGTGCAGAGGTCAGCAACTTTAAACACTAAAAATTTGGATTTGAGTATTTTCAAATAAAATACTCAATATCTATTTGAGTCCACCTCGTATTTATGAATAAAAACTTAAATTATAAAAGATCCTCCCTGTCTTGAGGCAAGTCAAAAATGCTGTCTGCTTCTGTGTATATAAAACTTCATTCTTTTATCGCATATACTGGAGCGTGCAGTCAGCTGTCACCCTGAATAAAAGTCGAAAAGCTTAATAAATCACGTTCCGGCAGGTGTCGCATATCAGTGGTTGTGATGCATATTTTGAGGGACAAATTTTTCATTTTTTTTTTATTTTAATGTTACAAGATCACAATAATTTTCAAATTTAGAATTACCATTTAAAAAAACTAACAAATTTAAATAAAATTTGAAATGAAATACCCATTATTTATTTTCCAAAGCCACAGGGAGATGCAGCAGAGGGATGAAAGAGCCACATGTCATGCCAGAGCAGCGGGTTGCTGACACCTGCTCTAATGTATCGTGATCTGCCGATCGACCAACACTTGCCTGTTTTTTGTTTTTGTTTTTTACTACGACTTTACCTGTGTTTTTGTGTTTTGGTGTTGCTTCTAGTTTAAAAAATCCTGTGGTGCTCACCTGCACTTGCATCCACACCTACATTGTTCCTGATACTTGCTCACTCATTCTTTATATTGCTGGAACCTATCCCAGGGAAGTTGGGGCACAAGGCAGCGATCACTCTGATGAGGTGCCAATAAATTGCCGGACACAAGCATAAACACACTTACACACACTTATATTGAGATGATGGCGGCGTGGCAGTAGCACGCAGCAACCACTCCAGAGCCAAAATGGTGCTACTTTGTTTACTTCATGTTGTAGCGCGTTTATTTTACACAGTATATGGACATCGGCGCAAACGGTGTTCGTACATACCACCGCCAGACACTTCTGCAACTCAATAAACCGGCATATTTCATTCAAGATTAGCTGCATGAGAGGCTACGCGATCTCGGCTTGCTTCGGAAACCAGGCCTCCAGTCCTCTGCGTTGCCTGATGCCGGTAGCCGGAGGAGGGGACATCATAAGCGGTGTGCGAGGAAGCAGAAGCGCGGCAAGCGGGCGGGAGTCTGTGCTAGGCTAAAAACAAAACCTAGCCGGCCGGCTCTTCCATCCATCATCTTATCTAACATCTGCTCCCTGGAAAATAAACAGACCTACATCCGACTCCAACAGACTATACAGCATGAGGTTAGAGCGTCTTTGCGTCTTTGTTTTCACGGAGACATAGCTCAGCGACAAAGTTCCAGACGCTAGCCAAACTAGCCTCGTATCGCACCGACAGAAACGCAGCTCTGTGCGGCTTGTGTGTTTACATCAACACGGAATGGTGTAAGAACTCACCACTGTTTTCATTATCGGAGTGTACATTCCACCTAGCGCTAATGCTAAGGAGGCGCTCTGTGAACTGTATGTAAGGATCAGTAATCTGCAGAACACACACCAGGATGGACCGTTTATTGTTGCTGGAGATTTCAACCATGCAAATCTCAAGTCAGTGCTTCCTAAATTCCATCAGTATGTGGACATTGCAACGAGAGGGGAAACATGCTGGATCTTGTTTACACAAACATTCCCGGCGCATATCATGCAGATCCCCGCCCCCACCTCGGCTACTCAGACCACATCTCTGTTATGCTAATTCCAGCATACAGACCACTCTTCAGGCGTTCAAAACCGGTTCTGAAGCAGGTGAAAACCTGGCCAGGAGCCATCTCTGCTCTTCAGGACTGTTTCGAGAATACTTACTGGGACATGTTTAGAGAGGCTGCGACTTACGGCGACTTCACTGACTTGGAGGAGTACACGTCATCAGTGACCAGCTACATCAACAAGTGCACAGATGACATCACTGTCTCCAAGAATATCATCTCACAACCCAACCAGAAACCGTGGATTAATGCGGAGTTGCGTGCACTTCTGAGGACCCGATACTCTGTCTTCAGAGCGGGGGACAAGGTGGCTCTAAGAACAGCAAGGGCCAAACTGTCCCGCCATCAGAGAGGCGAAGCGCGCACATGCCCAGAAAATCCACAACCACTTCAGGGACAGCGGTGACACACGGCGCATGTGGCAGGGCATACAAGCTCTCCCTTCCGAATGTGCTGAACAGCTTCTATGCATGATTCGACATGCAGAACGACGTGACGGCGAGGAAGACCACCTCTCCTCCGAACGACCAGGTGCTGTGTCTCACCACGGCTGATGTGAGGAAAACTTAGAGTGCTAAGTGAAAAAAACTGAGTGCTTAGAGAATGTGCAGAACAGCTGGCAGATGTTCTCACCGACATGTTCAACATCTCTTTGAGCAGTGCCATCGTTCCCATATGCTTCAAGTCTTCCACCATCGTCCCCGTGCCGAAGAAGTCTTTTGTGTCCTGTCTCAATGACTACCGCCCTGTTGCACTGAAGTGCTTCGAGCGGCTCATCATGAGACACATCAAGATCCTGCTGTCCCCCTCACTGGACCCACTGCAGTTTGCGTATCGTCCAAACCGTTTGACGGACCAGAACACCTCGCTCTCCAACTGGATCCTGGACTTTCTGATCAAAAGACCTCAGGCAGTGCGGATCGGGAACTACACCTCCAGCACCAACATACTGAGCACTGGGGCCCCCCAGGGCTGCGTGCTCAGTCCCCTGCTGTTCACGCAGCTGACTCATGAGTGTGTAGCGACACACAGCTCCAATCATATCATCAAGTTTGCCGATGACACGACCGTGGTAGGTCTCATCAGCAAGAACGACAAGTCAGCATACAGAGAGGAAGTGCAGAGGCTAACACACTGGTGTAAAGACAACAACCTGTCCCTGAACATTGAGAAGACAAAAGAGATGGTTGTTGACACGGAGCGATCACTCTTCACTCAGGATCGACGGCTCTTCTGTGGAGATCGTCAAGAGCACAAAATTCCTGGGTGTCCACCTGGAAGAGAACCTCTCCTGGTCCCTCAACACCAGCCCTCTGCACAAGAAAGCCCAACAACGTCTTTTTTTCTTGAGAAGGCTGAGAAAGGCACAGCTTCCACCATCAATCCTCACCACTTTCAATAGAGGAACTATTGAGAGCATCCTGAGCAGCTGCCTCACTGTCTGGTTTGGAAATTGCACCATATTAGACTGCAAGACCCTACAGTGGATAGTGAGGACAGCTGAGAAGATCATCGGGTCTCTCTTCCCTCTATCAAAGACACACACGTGGACAAAATTGTTGGTACCTTTCGGTCAATTAAAGAAAAACTCACAATGTTCACAGAAATAACTATAATCTGACAAAAGTAATAATAAATAAGAATTCTATGAATGTTAACCAATGAAAGTCAGACACTGCTTTTCAACCATGCTTCAATGGAATTATAATAAAAATGAACTCATGGAACAGGCCTGGACAAAAATGATGTTACCCCTAACTTAATAGTTTGTTGCACAACGTTTTGAGGCAATCACTGCAATCAAACGATTCCTGTAACTGTCAATGAGACTTCTGCACCTCTCTGCAGGTATTTTGGCCCACTCCTCATGAGCAAGCTGCTCCAGCTGTTTCCGGTTTGAAGGGTGCCTTTTCCAGACAGCATGTTTCAGCTCCTTCCAAAAATGCTCAATAGGATTGAGGTCAGGGCTCATAGAAGGCCACTTTAGAATAATCCAATGTTTTCCTCTTAGCCATTCTTAGTTGTTTTTAGCTGTGTTTTGGGTCATTGTCCTGTTGCAAGACCCATGACCTGCGACTGAGACCCAGCTTTCTGACACTGGCCAGCACATTTCTCTCTAGAATCCCTTGACAGTCTTGAGATTTCATGGTACCCTGCACAGATTCAAGACACTGTGTAGTGTGGTGTGGTGTATACACACGTGGACAAAATTGTTGGTACCCTTCGGTCAATGAAAGAAAAACTCACAATGGTCACATGAATAACTTTAATCTGACAAAAGTAATAATTTTAAAAAATCTATGAATGTTAACCAATGAAAGTCAGACATTGCTTTTCAACCATGCTTCAACAGAATTATAAAAAAATAAAAATAAACTCATGGAACAGGCCTGGACAAAAATGATGGTACCCCTAGAAAATACTGAAAATAATGTGACCAAAGGGACATGTTAATTCAAGGTGTGTCCACTAATTAGCATCACAGGTGTCTACAATCTTGTAATCAGTCAGTGGGCCTATATATAGGGCTCCAGGTAGTCACTGTGTTGTTTGGTGACATGGTATGTACCACACTCAACATGGATCAGAGGAAGCGAAGGAAAGACTTGTCTCAGGAGATTCGAAAGAAAATTATAGACAAGCATGTTAAAGGTAAAGGCTATAAGACCATTTCCAAGCAGCTAGATGTTCCTGTGACTACAGTTGCACATATTATTCAGAAATTTAAGATCCATGGGACTGTAGCCAACCTCCCTGGACGTGGCTGCAGGAGGAAAATTGATGACAAATCAAAGAGACATATATAATCCGAATGGTAACAAAAGAGCCCAGAAAGACTTCTAAAGAGATCCAAGGTCAACTTCATGCTCAAGGAACATCAGTGTCAGATCGCACCATCCGTCGTTGTTTGAGCCAAAGTGGACTACATGGGAGACGACCAAGGAGGACACCATTGTTGAAAACAAATCATAGAAATATGCCAAACTACATGTTGACAAGCCACAAAGCTTCTGGGAGAATGTCCTATGGACAGATGAGACAAAAATGGAACTTTCTGCCAAGGCACATCAGCTCTATGTTCACAGACGGAAAAATGAAGCATATCAAAAAAAGAACACTGTCCCTACTGTGAAACATGGAGGAGGCTCTGTTATGTTCTGGGGCTGCTTTGCTGCATCTGGCACAGGGTGTCTTGAATCTGTGCAGGGTACAAAGAAACTTCTAGACTATCAAGGGATTCTAGAGAGAAATGTGCTGGCCAGTGTCAGAAAGCTGGGTCTCAGTCGCAGGTCATGGGTCTTGCAACAGGACAATGACCCAAAACACAGCTAAAAACAACTAATAATGGCTAAGAGGAAAACATTGGATTATTCTAAAGTGGCCTTCTATGAGCCCTGACCTCAATTCTATTGAGCATCTTTGGAAGGAGCTGAAACATGCTGTCTGGAAAAGGCACCCTTCAAACTGGAAACTTCTGGAGCAGCTTGCTCATGAGGAGTGGAGCAAAATACCTGCATAGAGGTGCAGAAGTCTCATTGACAGTTACAGGAATCGTTTGATTGCAGTAATTGCCTCAAAAGGTTGTGCAACAAACTATTAAGTTAGGGGTAACATCAGTTTTGTCCAGGCCTGTTCCATGAGTTCATTTTTTTAAATAATTTCGTTGAAGCATGGTTGAAAAGCAGTGTCTGACTTTCATTGGTTAACATTCATAGAATTCTTATTATAGTTATTTCTGTGAACATTGTGAGTTTTTCTTTAATTGACCGAAAGGTACCAACAATTTTGTCCACGTGTGTATTTCATATATTGCATTATATTTTAAATATATTGTCTTTTTTTCCCATAAGGGATTGTTTTAACATGGTTTTCCCAGTTGCGGGTGTCAATGCATGTTGCCAGATCCATGAGTTCTTGGTGGGTGGATGGAAGCTCTCAATCTGCTAGCTCATCTTTGATAGGGTCAGTGAGTTCGAGGAAAGCCTTGATGAGTGCCTGATGATCCCAGCCAAAAGCCAGGTTTCTAAAATCAATGGCAGAGTCATGAACGGTGCAGAGTCCTTGGCTTAAGTTGACCTCCAGCCTGACCTCCTGAGAATGAGTGGTCGAACACCCACCTCATGCAGGTGTGTTTCATAAGGATGCTCTTCCAGAAAGGAGGGAGGGTAATGAGAAAATGCTACCTTGGATCGTCCATAGGAAGAAATAGTGCTCGTAATTCCAAGACGAGGATGCTCTGTGACAGGAACAAATGGCAGGTGAGTAGATCGCTTTGTAGGTGGGAAGACCAGGGAGGTTCGTGATGAGTGATGGTGTCTGAGGAACAGGAGGTTGGGTTGGTTATAATTTACTGAGTATCCTGCTGATGGGATTCTAGAAGAGCACCTTGACCGTGGCCAGATTAGACTGGCATGTGGTGAATCCAAATGCTGAGCACGTGTTGGAAAATGCACTGGTTGCTTTTTGGTGAAGAGAGCTGAGTCAGCCGTGTTTTATATAGCAGTGACGCAGCGTGAGCTTCATGGTGAAAATGTGGAAGTGAAAGGTTAGTGCGTGATAAATACAGAGCAGATCCACGGAGATAAATCATGGAGAAGCATGGACATTATACGTGAAGCAAACCGTGGATCGAGATCCATAATATCTATTATCATAATATCTATTACTCCTTTCCTTCCTAACTGGTAAACAAATCAAAGCAACTGTAACCAAGACAAAGCAATTTCCCTCTGGGATTAATAAAGTTCTTTAATTTTAAGTTCTTTAAACATGCAATTAGGCATGAAGGCACACAATAATCTAGCGGAGAATGGTTGTTTGGTGGAAAGTTATATAGAGCGGGGTGATGAATAAAGATTGACAACAGATGCTCAATGACAAATCCATAGGATATTATAAAATCTAGAGCAAGGGTCAGCAACCGGTGTCTCCTGAACTGCATGTGACTCTTTCATAACTCTGCTGTGGCTTCGGAAAATAAATAATGAAGATTTAATTTAGATTTATTTTATTTTAATATGTTAGTTTTTCAAATGTAATTGTAACATTAAAATAAAAAGTATTTAATTTTTTGTCACTCAAAATGTGCGCCACCCGCTCGCACACTCCAGTACATGTGATTAAAGGACGACAGCATACAGAAGCAGATGGCATTTTTGGTTTCCTGCAGGTGGATAATTTAAGTTCAGCTTTTTATTTCATGAATACGACTCAACGACTCAAGACTTTGAGTATATTATTTGAAAGTAACCTTCATCCCAGTTCAAAATATTTTTGTTGCAGGCAGAAATAAAATTTTGTTTTCTCTGTAGCAGTTCATTGATTTCATAAATGCAACACACTATAGTTTTTTATACATAGCATAAAAAATTATATATGCAGTATCATCATTTTACATGTGAAAAGGGTTTTGTGACTCCCGGTCTGAGAGAAAAACGTCCAAATGGCTCTTTGAGGGTTTAAGGTTGCTGACCTTAAAGGTCTCAAAGTCTCCGGCAATGAATGCTTTGTCTACAAAAACAATCTGGTTTGAGAGGAAATATGGAAATTAGGAATCAGGAATATGGAATGTTTATTGTAATAACACAAGTGGTGTTCACAACAGGTTTGTGTATTAACAAATAGTTTTTTCATGCAAAATAGACTTATTATTTAAGAGGTTACAAATTATAATATGCTACTGACAACAATCTGAGTAAAATAATATATTTTTTTGTTTTAAATATTATATGTAATTTACAAAAATTTACACTTAAAAACATTTAGTATTCCCTTTTAATTTAAAAGATTTTAAATGTGATCTCGGTATTTGGAATGAATGAATGAATGAATGAATAAGAATAAGAATGAATATAGTTATTGATAACCGCTCATTTAAAGATCTTTTATCAGCGTTATTATTTTCTAAATAGCAGCCAAAAACACCACATAAAAATACAAACTATAGCACTCCAAATATGCATGTACTCTGTCACATACAATCCCACATTCAATCCTAGCCTTTTTCATGAGTTGAATCAAGTTAATTTTTACACATTTACAGCCTTAAGCTGCTGTCCTGTTGTGGCTCTCAGCCTCAGAAAACTGTAAAGTGTGTGTTTATACCTGACATAATGTTTATCCAATCTGGTACCAAGAGACCACTAATACCCACCCAACACAAGCACACCATCAACCCATGAAACCAGCTCATTCATCAATGTCTGAGAAAGTCCTGAGAACACACACACAATATATATATATATATATATATATATATATATATATATACAGTGCCCTCCATAATTATTGGCGCTCCTGGTTAAGATGACAAGATAACATATAACCTATAACCTGTTCCACAATTATTGGCACCCCTAACAATTCCTAGAAAATAAATGTAATTGAAGTATTTCTGTCATTTCTACAGTAGTTTACAAAGTTGATCAGAGTATCTAGGAACATTTAATTAGTAATTTATCACTTCCTGCTTCCCTGGGGTATAAATATGACGTTACACAGAGGCCATTTCTCTTATCCACTCTTCAACATGGGAAAGACAAAGGAACACACCATTCAAGTAAGGCAGATGTGTGTCGACCTTCACAAGTCAGGCAATGGGTACAAGAAAATAGCCACCCACCTGCACCTGCCCATATCTACTGTGAGAGGAATCATTAAGTTTTAAAAAAAAAACTGGAACAGTAGTAAACTTGCCTGGACGAGGACACAAGTTTATTTTGCCTCCACGCACAGTGAGGAGGATGGTAAGAGAAAAAACATTTTTTCCAAAGCTCACTGTTAAAGAACTGCTAGAAATGATAGCATCTTGGAGGCCCTGGGAGGGTGCATGGCATCATGAATGCTTTGAAATACCAGGACATTTTGAAGCAATATCTGGTGGCCTCTGCCCAAAAGCTGAAGATTGGTTCGTCACTGGGTCTTTCAGCAAGATAAAGACCCAAAACATGTGGCCAAATCTACACAGAAATGGTTCACCACACACAGAATCAAGCTCCTCCCATGGCCATCTCAGTCCCCAGACCTCAACCCCATCGAAAACCTGTGGAGTGAGCTGAAGAGGAGAGTGCAGAGGAGATGAGTCAGGTTACTGGATGATTTAGAGACATTGTGCAAAGAGAAATGGTCGAAGATCCCACTTTCTGTGTTCTCTAATCTTATGAAACATTATAGGAGTAGATTATGTGCTGTTTTGTTGGCAAAAGGGGGTTGTACAAAGTATTAAACATCAGAGGTGCTAATGTGGCACCCATGATTTGATGTAAAAGAATGATTTCTTAATGTGTTTTTTTTTTCCACTGAATAAATGCACATGAATTAAAGGTTGGAATTTCCTATTTACTTTCCATTGTTGACCTATGTTATTTAGAACAAAACTGAATTTTTTAGAAGCTAAAGAACACATTTTAACCAGGGGTGCCAATAATTATGGAGGGCACTGTCTATGAGAAACACATTCTAAGAGGTGTGAAAGCATGAAACAATGTTCACACACTTCAATTACTAGGATAATGATGGACTTCATAAAGTAGTGTGGCTGTAGACTGGTGTGCATACATGATTGGGAGATCAGGTGACGATGACTGTAGAGTGGCTGGGTGGTATTTATGCAGCCTCCAAGCAACAGCTGTGCATCAAGTGAGAATGTCAAACATAATGGATGTGCAGTGGAGAACAATTAGAACTGTCACAGTGTTGTGTCAGCAGTGCACTATAGTGTGGAAATATGAAAAAAGTGATTGTGTCTGGGATTCTGTAATTTATCAGACAAATGCATATGTGTTGTCCTATTCTGAAAGGAATATGCCCTCTGAATTCAAAATGTAACTATGTAAAGTGATAATTTTCAACAGTAAACCATTATGTACAGTGAAGAGTAGGGTGGAAGTTATTGTTTGCAGTTTTTCTTTACAATTTCAATTAGATGGACTCTGTGTAACAGCTGATATACACATTAAACATACATTTATAAATATGTCAGGTGCAGCCAAATGGTTAATTTTCATCAAGCCAGGGTAATATTCAGGAAAGAATATTATACTTAAACAGTGGCGGCCGATCAATACGGGGCGCAGGGGCACAGGGGCGCCCCCCCCCTTAAAGTTAGGCAGAGAAGAATGCTCCTTTAACATGTATTTATTTAACAAGATAATTATTTATTTTAATAATGAAATAAAGTCATTTAGTCACAAAATTCCGCTGTATTTCTTAATATAATTTATTTGCCATTTAAAAAAAATCTAAACTGTATTACGTTCATTTGTGTTCGTGTACGCGGGGCGTCGGACAAACGAGTGTTTATGTAGGCACGTACGTTTGTGAAAAGCATGTGACCTGAGGCTGAGCTCTGATTGGATTTTGTCAAATCATCCTTCGGGCGCAGCTCTGTGCGCCCTGAACCCTCCCACTTTTGTTCTTAGTGAATCAATATTGTTTTTAAATATTTGGGCTCATGTGATTGGACCATTCTCAACGAATCTTTCCCAGCACTTCTTATGGCAAGCAGAGCTGGCTGACGTGAGTCATGTGAGTCATGCCTTTATTTTATACTAGTAGTAATGGTGCTTAATCACCTGATAAATGGCTATTTACAGGTGAGCAGTAAAAGTTTAATTTTTATTTTGTTTGCGCCCCCCCCCCCCCAAAAAAACATTTGTACCAGCCGCCACTGTACTTAAATATGAAATTTTAAAAGCAACAAGCATTTAAAAGCAATGCTATTTCATGCAAGCATGTTAGTTCTTCATAATAATTTTTTTTCACTTTTATTACTCTAATATAGACATTCTACCTCAAAGTGATGATATCACAGATCATCATCTCTTAGTATATACTCTACCTGTAGAACAACGTAGCTGTGCCTCCCCACGTTATCAATTCAGTAGAAATATTAATCCGACTACTAAAGACAAATTCACAAGTAATCTGCCGGATCTGTCCCAATTTCTTATCAGACCCCTAAGTGCAGACGATCTAGATGAAATGACTAGCAGCATGGGCACTATTTTTACCAGTACATTAGACACTGTTGCTCCCATCAGATTAAAAAAAGTCAGAGATAAAACACTTGCACCATGGTACAATAGTCATATTCGCGCCCTAAAGAGAGCAACCCGTAACCTCGAACGAAAATGGAGAAAAACCAAATTAGAAGTTTTTAGAATCGCGTATAAAGGTAGTATGTGCAGCTATAGACGGGCTCTAAAAGCGGCTAGGGCCGAGCATCTGAGCCAACTCATAGCAAGAAACCAAAACAATCCCAGGTTCCTATTTAGTACAGTGGCTAGCCTAACAAATCCTAAGATGCCTGCAGGGAGTATCCCATCACAGCTTAGAAGTGAAGACTTCATGAACTTCTTCAATGAAAAGATTGATAGTATCAGGAAGAAAATAATGGAAATTCAACCTCTAACATCTAATGATCCAGTCCAGTCTAAAGCTTCACAATTAGATTTTCAGAGCTTTACAGGTGTAGGACAGGAAGAGCTGTATAAACTTATCACCTCGGCTAAATCAACAACATGCTTGTTGGATCCAATCCCAACTAGACTTTTAAAAGAAGTGATAAGTATAACCGGAGCGCCACTTCTAAATATTATCAACTCTTCATTATGTCTAGGTCATGTCCCTAAACCTTTCAAGTTGGCAGTTATTAAGCCTCTTCTTAAAAAATCTAATTTAGACCCAAATGATATAATAAATTACAGACCGATTTCAAACCTTCCGTTTACATCAAAGATATTAGAAAAGATAGTATCAGCCCAAATATGCACATTCTTGCAGGAAAACGATATCCTCGAGGAATTTCAGTCAGGTTTCAGGCCCCATCATAGTACAGAAACTGCACTAGTTAAAATTGCAAATGACTTGTTTTTAGCTTCAGACCAAGGCTGCATCTCAATTCTTGTCTTACTTGATCTTAGTGCTGCATTCGACACTATAGATCATGATATTCTAATAGATCGCTTACAAAATCACATTGGTATTCAGGGACAGGTGTTAAAATGGTTTAGATCCTACCTGTCTGATCGATTCCATTTTGTAGATCTGAATGGAGAACAGTCTGGTGTAATGCCAGTGAAATATGGGGTGCCACAAGGGTCAGTTTTAGGACCTCTGTTGTTCTCAATATACATGCTTCCCTTGGGTAACATCATCAGAAGACATGGGATTAGTTTCCATTGTTATGCTGATGATACTCAGTTATACATTTCCACAAAACCAGATGAAATACCCAAATTGTCTAGACTAACTGAGTGTATTCAAGATATAAAAGACTGGATGACCGATAATTTTCTTTTACTAAATTCAGATAAGACAGAGATATTACTTATTGGCCCAAAAAAACAGTACATACCAGCTCTCACAATTCAGCCTGCGTTTAGAAGGATGTTCTGTTACCACCAGCTCGACAGTGAAAGACCTGGGTGTGATATTAGACAGTAATTTATCCTTTGAAAATCATATCTCCAACATCACAAAAACAGCCTTTTTCCACCTTAGAAATATTGCCAAGCTTAGGAACATTTTATCTGTATCTGATGCAGAAAAGCTGGTTCATGCATTCATGACCTCCAGACTGGACTACTGTAATGCATTACTGGGTGGCTGTCCTGCATCCTCAATTAACAAGCTACAGTTAGTCCAAAATGCAGCCGCCAGGGTTCTCACTAGATCCAGAAAATATGATCATATAACCCCAATATTATCATCCTTGCACTGGCTACCTGTTCAGTTTAGAATTAATTACAAAATAGCATTACTTACGTACAAGGCTCTAAACGGTCTAGCTCCCACATACCTAACCAGTCTTCTGATACGTTACAATCCAGGATGCTCCTTAAGATCAGAAAACTCCGGACTACTGGTAGTTCCCAGAATATCAAAATCTACAAAAGGAGGTAGGGCTTTTTCATATTTAGCTCCAAAACTTTGGAATAGCTTCCCTGACAGTGTTCGGGGCTCAGACACAGTTTCCCAATTTCAAAGTAGACTCAAGACGCATCTCTTTAATCTGGCATACACATAATTAATTTCTTTACCTGATACTCCAGTACATCTATCCTGAATGGCAACCACGCTAATTCTTCTCACCTGCTCTTTATTTTTCCACCCATCCCGAGGCATCTGGAGATCGTGCCAGCTTCAGTAGACAGAGGCCGACCCTGCTTTGACCCAGAGGCATCCAGAGAAGGACCAACTCCAGCTGGATTCTTCTTCATTTTGGTTTGGATCTACACATGCTGCTCCTGAGCTCCCAGTGATCCAGACCCCCATCTGCCCTCTGCACCTGCTGACTCGTCCCTGTGCTGAACTGGACTTTGTGTTAATTTAAATTAACTTCTGTTATATGGAACTTTCATCTGCATAACACACATGATGTTATACAATTTCTGTTATCTGTTATCACCCAGATGAGGATGGGTTCCCTGTTGAGTCTGGTTCCTCTCAAGGTTTCTTCCTGTTGCCATCTCAGGGAGTTTTTCCTTGCCACTGTCGCCGTCACCCTTGGCTTGCTCATCAGGGACAATCTCATTATCTAGTCACATTTTTCTTACACATATATACATTTCCATAAGTCTTCTTTTCATTTCTGTGAAGCTGCTTTGAGACAATGACCATTGTTAAAAGCGCTATAGAAATAAAATTGAATTGAATTGAATTGAATTACTTTCAAATCTTTTACATGAACAGCAAGTTAATTCCAGTCATGCAATCCTTGTATACCAAATAAATTAAAACAAATCATTATATATATATATATATATATATATATATATATATATATATATATATATATATATATATATATATATATATTGCCTTTCGCATTTTAGGGCTAGCTAACACAGTTCCAACTCATAGATTATCATATATTTTTTAACTGCACCTATATAAAATAAAATTGCAAACAGCATTATTATTATTATTTTTTATTATTATTATTCAAAATCAGGAAGATAAATTGAGCCAGAGTCACGAAGCCACCACCAGCTTTGATTTCTTCAAAGTACCAAAATCAGAAGATCTAGAAATATTTTTCAAGTTCAACAAAATACAAGTAAAGCACCGGTGCAAAAAGTTTTCTGCAGTAAAGATGGTACCAATAGAAGGTGGTTATTATACAGTATGTATGGCATTTGCAAAGCCCACAGACAACAGCCACTTTATATCTGAAATGGTAGCAGAAGAAGAAGAACATGAGAAGAGCAAAATGCAGAGATTATGCTGAGGCATACTTTCAAAGGGCATCCAAAAGTAACATTGAGAGTTTGAATGAGCATTGAATGAAGTCAAGCACTCCACAAGTCTTTGTCGAGAGGGGGAAGAGGTGCTCTCATCACATTGTTGTCCAAAACTACTGTCAATAACATCATTACCACCATTCAGAAGACAATGCGAGCCACCATGGCTAGACAAATTGAGAAAGCAGGTATGTTTTCTGTGCAGTTTAACACAAGAGATTGCAACACAGATCATCCACAGGGCAGTACTTTGTCTAGGTGTTGACTGATGTTCTGGAAAGGATGAAGCTAGACTTGAGCAGTTGCATCAGTAATTCTACTGATGGAGTCAGTAGAACTAGTATGCAGGGGAGGTATGAAGGCTTCAATGCCTTGCTTTCTGTAAAATTTATAATCAGGTGTATGTAAGATGTTATGCTCATGTGTTGAACTTGCTCTTGGCAGACACTACAGAGATCATGCTGGAAAGTGGATCACTTTTTTCCCTCTTGAATAACACTGCTGTTTTTCTTCGATAATCATACCAGAGAATGAGCATCTGGGAGAATGAAAGCAAAGACTTGAAACACAAACACCTTAGCCCCATTGGAGAAACGAGGTGGTGGTCGTAAGACAGCATGTTGAGGAAGGTATTTGGAGATTGTGGTAAGCCAGGCAATGCAATGCAATGTATGTTGCTCTTCTCTTCACACTTTCAGCCACAAAAGATCAGACAAATTTCAACAAAATTGCATGGGTAAAAGCACAAGGCTTCATTGAAGGTCTTCTAAAGAGGACGAAAACTATGCCTGGAGAGATAGCTCAACATGAACCTTTTTCTGATGCAGAGAGTGCATACAGAATTGAGGTCCATAATATGATTATGGATCCAGTAATTGAAAGCCTATGTCAAGGGTTTCTGAGTAATGGCAATTTGTATGCCGACTTGGCCCTTCTGGACACTAAAAACTTCCGCAGAATACACTTCAAAAACTTCAAGAAGTTCGACAGTACAGCTACAGTGACCAATTTAAAAAGTAAGCTCTCAAGTCTGGCTAAACAGTATGTTAAAAAGATCAACATTTGATAAATACACTATCAGGACAATAGAGGATGTGCCTGAAGAAGATGATTAGGTGGAGATTGTGAACAAGAGCTTCTCATCTTGCAAGAACTGTCTAGTGTGTTGTTACCATATTCTTTAAGCAAGACAACCTATTGACCAATGCATACCCCATTTTGGGACTTTTTCTTACTTACACTCCCTATATTCCTGATCATGTTCCTTTAGACTGTCACAGTTTGGTGAAAGCACCCTACGAGGACGAAGGTTCACCTAAGATGAAGAAGTGAAGGCAGCGGTACATTCGTGGCTCTAAGCTGAGTATAAAACATTTTCTTGTTGACAGATGGACAAAGTGTATTCAGAAGCAACAAGATTATGTCAAAAAATTATGCATTTGTCTTTAGTAAAAGTTAATTAAATGCTACAGCCAGAGTGCGGATATTTTTGACTCACCCTTGCAATAAATGTATTTTTAAAAGACCATTTAAATTTACATTAAATTTAATATAAACACACATTTCACAGTCAACCCTATAATAACCTTTTTGCCTTAGGTTTAAATGAAAAAAATGTATGCTGGCAATAAAAAGATGAATATTGTGGGGGATGTTTACAATGTCCTTGGAAATTATTGACAAACTTCTACAATGATTCAGCCTCACTTGCTTGCTGACTCACACACTCAATCCAAATGGGATAAGTAAAACAATGTTTCCATGGCAACAAAATTGCTCTCTCCACTCACTCTCTCCATTCTTCCTAATATATGACATTATCACTGATAGGTTGAAAGGCCCAGAGTGTCCTTGTGAATAATAACACTTAAGTTTATTAGCTATCTGCTGAGGGTTGGCAGTTTGCTTTGTTTGTGCTCAGTGTGAAGGTTTTAGCTTTGGCTTGAAATCTTGTGTCAGATGTCTTTTGATTTTTACCATGATGGCCACTTTTGCTTCATTCATTTAATATGGAGCACAAATGAAAATGGGAAAAGAGAATGAAAGCACTCACACCTGTCATCCTCTACGCCCTATATGGGCACAGATGCCCTAAAGCATTTTTTTTTTACTTTAAAACTTTATATATATACATAGCCTATCTGTTTTAGCCCATAAAAATAAAAATCTGATACCTCTGATATATTTATATCAATTTTATTAATTTTCTTTTGTTTTAAATGAAAGGTAATATATCTTTATATTTTCATATTTAACATATTCATATTAGCCTACAGCCCAAATTATGAGTGAATTGCACTTTTTACTGCAATTAATATGTTGCAATTAATATGTTGTTATATTTGTTGTTGTCTAAACTCACTTCTATGTGCACATAAAATCAAAATTTGGGATTCATAATTCGTGATTCTCAGTCTTTTACATTTTATGGTCAGAAACAAAAAGACTCAAAATAATACAGTATACGTGCCCTGGCTGATTTATCTAAACTGGGGATTCCGCAGATCTGGCAGAGTGCGCAGAGTGAAACAACCAGATCCGGGAGACTCAGTAAGATTCATGAGTGCAAGAATTTGGTGGATTCTAGGGATTTTATAAGTGCCCTCTAGTGGAGGGATTATAGGAAAATGCACTCAGAATCCCTACTGACTCAAGTGACTCAAAGGACTCATGAGACCTGGATCCATTTAGTGAGCGATTCAGAAAGAGTCAAATCTGTTAATGGAGCTGAGTTTCTTGTTTCTAGAACCATCACACTAAAAAATTTAACTGTGGTTTATAAGTTTTTTTTTTTGGCGAATATACTTTTATACTTAAATATTAAGTAAATATAAAAGTTCCAAAATCAGATAAATGTACTTCATGAATTGAGTAAAAGTCGGTTAAAAACAATTGTCAACCTGAATAATTACATTTAGTACACTAATGTAAAAAAAGGGTGTATGTCATAAATTTACGCATCATTTACAATGCAATGGGCTATGGTAACCCCGAGTGAAAATGAGTTGATATAAAATTAAAATGCAAAGTAGAAGAAATTGAAAACTAGGCTATTATTTAACAAACAAATATGTCAAACTCTTATATTCTAGATTAATTATATGTAACAAGACTATCTATCTTCTATCTATCAAAAAAATATCTATCCTAAAATATCTAGAACATTTCATTTCATGTTTGAGTAAATATAAAAATACTGTAGAAATAGAAACACAGAAATACTGTGTAGCTCTTGGTCTAGTTCAGTATATGCATGGGGAAGACTGCTGACTTGACAGTTGTCCAGAAGATGAATATCAACACCATCTACAAAGAGGGTAAAGCCACAGAAGGTCCTGTATGGAAGTATCGGTGCACATGCAACAGGGATGACCACAGCCTAAAGAAAATTGTCAAGCAAAACTGATTTAAGAACTTGGAAAAGTTTCACAAGGAGTGGAGTAAACCTGATATCAGTGCATCAAGAGCCACCATGCAAGAAATGGGCTACAAGTGATGCATCTCTAGTAGCAAGCACCTCCTGAAACAGAGACAATATGAGAAGTGTTTTACCTAGTCTAGAAAGAGAAAAAGGACTGGACCATTGCTCAATGGGTGAACCATTACAAATGTGTTATGCATTTTGCATTTGAGTATGCTAGTTTTATATTCCTGCCATTGTGGTGGTAGGTTGAGCAAAATCACTGGAATCCACATTTGGAAAAAAATTCTAATATTGTGGCACAACCACGACTCCTACACCAAGTAACACGGTGGAAAAGCTTGACATGTACATGCATACTGCAAAATGTTAAACACTATATTTTAAGTATTTGTATTATTTGTGCTTTAGCTGAGTCGTTTGGTGGTTAGAACAAACATAATCACAGTGAACATCAAGAATTGTCTATTGCTAGCTAGCTATTGTGCATGTTAGCTATGGAAAATGGCTACAACAGTATTTAGAAAAGAAAAAGAACTTACACCTTATAAAGTTGTGTATGCCTTTAAACATCTTCAATAAACAGACCCCAACACATCTACATATACACATTTTGGCTATAGTTCCAGTAATTAAAATATTACAATGCAGCTAAGGACATATTATAAACAGAATGAGCAGCTCATCTCTTATATCTGCTAGCCTGAGTCATTCGTTCTTCTGAATCTGTTGCACTGCATAGGGTTTATGTGAGTCCCGTGACAAAGGAACAAACGACTCAGAGTAGAAGAGTCATTGAGAAAGGAATTCTGTTTCCTGTGTACTGCGCTACATAGCGTCTATGTTTCCTGTACATAACCTACGGAAGTTTTGCGATGATTTGCGCACGCAGTAGAAAATGAACGAATTACTCTCCGAGACTACTCGTTCTTCTGAGTCAAGTTAAAGACTCCTTCAAAAAGAACGAATCATTCATCACTAATGGGCACATTATAGTAAGAGGAGAGCTGAAGTGATGCACGCATTGTTGCAAAAAAAAAATGTAAAAAAAATTTGCAAGGAAAATCTAAGGAAATATATTATAAAATGTGATTGTAATTATCAGTTCAATCACAAGCCCCGGCGCGTAACCCTTATTAGCCTCTGGGGATTGGCCCTTGAGTGAAATCCCCTGGCTCTTAGCCACAACTGAAAACACCTTCATGTGCAGAAGGCCCAAAGGTATCACTGTGGACGCAGCTGCCATGAGACCTAAGATCTTTGAAAGTGATGGAGTCACTTTCTGGCCTAGCTTGATTTCCTTCCAGGTGCTGGAGGATGGGTTCGACACAAGTGGGAAACAGCTGTGCCCGCCTTGTGATCGAATCCCATGTGACACCCAAATATGTTATCCTCTGAACAGGAAAGAGAACGCCTTTCATAGCATTGAGTCTCAATCCTAAAGAATGGAGATGAGCTAGGACGACATCCCAATGTCGAAGCGCTAGCTATTAAGACTGAGCTAGGATCAGCCAGTTGTCTATACAATTCAGAATATGGATGCCCTGGAATCATAGAGCCAGAGCTGCATCCGTGCATTTTATATGTGCAGGGTGACAGGGCTAGGCCAGATAGAAGGACCCGATACTGGTAAGCTTCACCCCCGAAAGCAAACCTCAGGAACCTCCTGTGTTGTGGCAATATTTCTATATGAAAATATGCCATGAAATATGTAATTCAGGTTGACCGTCACAAACCAAACCTCTGGTTGAATTTGAGAAACGATCATTTTGGCTGTCAGCATTTTGATGTTCAGCCCAAGAAGATGTAAAATTGGACGCAACCCCCTATCTCTCATCTGGAAGGGGAACATAATCTATGGCCCCTTTTCCCAGCAAAGTCTGTAATTGCCAAGTCAGCAGATGCGCTAGTTCCGGTTTCATGGAAGTGAAGACCACGCCATAGAAACACGATGAACGATGTGCAACGGAGGGGAGGGGGGCTGTTAGGTGTCCGGCATCCTGAAACAAGGCAGGAAGGAACCGAGCACCTAACATTTCGCTGGAGACCGCTGCTTCCCGAAACACCAGTGGTGGCGGAGATTAGACAACAGCCCCCATAGGGTGCCAGGGAGGAGTTTTTATCCTTAATTGGAATTTTTACACATCCCTCCCCAGGGGGAGACACCCCCGTGGTCCTGGGCACGTCAACCTCAGGACTTCCTTTTTGGCGGCGATAATGCTCCTCAGGTCCAGTGCTTTTTTTTTTTTTTTTATCTTTGAGGCGGATTGCGAAGTGCGACGAGTCCCTCCCCTGTCTCTACGAGGGGGTAGCTGGCTCGGCACACTCTCCTTCTGCGCCTCATGCCTCGTGGGGACCAGACCTGGTTGGGTGGCCGACAGTCCAGACTCCTGAGCACGGCAGGGGAGAAACCTCACAGAGGTCTGCTTGTAGAGCTTCGCCTCCCGAACCTATTGGCGGCGGTGTTTACAGCGTCACCAAAGAAACCGGAAGGCAAGATGGGGGGCAACAAGGAGGAAAATGCAATCCCTGACCTCGATGCACGTGAGATTTAATCACAGAAGTCTCTCTGTGGCAACCGCGGCAGCCATAGAACGGCCGATAGCACAGGCCGTCTGCTTGGTGGCACAGAGAAATAAATCTGTGGCAATGCGCCATCAATAGACCCGCCAGTGCTCAGAACTCTTAGCAGGTGAGCTTGGTATGCCTGCAAAACCGTCATGGTGTGCAGGGCAGCAACAGCCTGACCCGCTGCCTGAAAAGCTTTCCCCACCAACGAAGATGTTAGTCTACACGGCTTGGTGGGCAGTGTGGGCTTTTTCAGGGAGGATGAGCTCCCAGGAGAGAGATAGCTTGCAAGTGTCTCTTCAATCTGGGGTATCATCATAAAACAGGGGATGAATAAGGCTTATTCCATGAAAGAGTTAACTCGTCATGGAGGTCGCCAAAAAAAGGGAGGAACCCTAGTTGAGGCCCCTCCCCTGGCCACCCGACAGAAACCTGTCGTCCAACTTTGAACGCTTGGGGATTTTTTTTATTTATTAATTAATTAATTTATTTTTATTCTTTGATTTATTTATTTATTTTGCGGCAAAGAGGAAATCTATTCGGCCCCTTCACCAAAAGCGCCGGTACGCGCTTGAGAAGCGGATGCTAAAACTTCCTGATCCGGGAAGAGCGCGAGAGAAAGGGGGAAATACCGTCTCATACGCACGCGAGCCCCAGGAACGCGCCGCGGCTCGCGGTTTCTCTTCGCACGCGAAGTGGCTTAATAGGGAAATCACAATGCTTGCACTTTCCTTGAAACCCAAGCACTCAAGAAAAAGTCATGAAGATCGCCCTCCGAAATAAATCACACGGTGGCACGCATCTCTCAACCAACTCTTGCCATTATCGGTAAGTAAAGTTTTTTTCTTTCCTACCGTGATTCTGTTGCACACACACACACGCAAACACAAAGTGGTCCTGAAGACAAAAAGATCTGAGGATGTTTCTGGTTCACTCCTATTTATAACCTGCAGGTGCACCTTATTCGATGACATCATACCTGGCAGAGGTTATAAGCCGAGGTATTCGGCGGTTTTGACATGCACAGGCTTCACAACCGGAAACAAAGAGATGTTCCCATAGTGTTTTCACGCAGCATTGAGTGTAGATTTTGAAAGGGAACACACAAAGCGGGATCTTCGACCATTCCTCTTTGCACAATCTATTAATCATCCAGTGACCTGACTCCTCTTCTCTGCACTCTCCTCTTCAGCTCACTCCACAGGTTATCAATGAGGTTAAGGTCTGGGGACTCAGATGGCCATGGGAGGAGCTTGATTCTATGTGTGGTGAACCATTTCTGTGTAGATTTGGCCACATGTTTTGGGTCATTATCTTGCTGAAAGACCCAGTGATGACCCATCTTCAGCTTTCGGGCAGAGGCCACCAAATTTTGCTTTAAAATGTCTTGGTATTTCAAAGCATTCATGATGCCATGCACCCTCCCAGGGCCTCTGGAAGAGAAACAGCCCCACAGCATCACCGATCTTCCCCCATACTTCACAGTGGGCATGATGTGCTTTTCTGCACACTCATCTTTTGTGTTCCGCCATACCCACTTAGATGTTTGTTGCCAAAAAGCTCTATCTTGGTCTCATCTGACCAAAGAACACGGTCCGAGTTGAAGCCCCAGTACCGCTAAGCAAACTCCAAAGGTTTGCGTTTATGATTGTGACTGAAAAAAGGTTTTTTCCTTGCATGCCTTCCAAAGAGCTTGTTGGCATATAGATAGCGTGTGATGGTTGTTTTGGAGACTTTGTGACCCCAAGATGCTATCATTTCTTGCAGTTCTTTAACAGTGAGCTTTGGAAAAAAAAATTCTCTTACCATCCTCCTCACTGTGCGTCGAGGCAAAATAAACTTGTGTCCTCGTCCAGGCAAGTTTACTACTGTTCCAGTTTTTTAAAACTTAATGATTCCTCTCACAGTAGATATGGGCAGGTGCAGGCAGGTGGCTATTTTCTTGTACCCATTGCCTGACACACATCTGCCTTACTTGAATGGTGTTTTCCTTTGTCTTTCCCATGTTGAAGAGTGGATAAGAGAAATGGCCTCTGTGTAACATCATATTTATACCCCAGGGAAGCAGGAAGTGATAAATTACTAATTAAATGTTCCTAGATACTCTGATAAACTTTGTAAACTACTGAAATGACAGAAATACTGTCACGCACACTCCTAACGCGACTGGCACGAGGAGCCGGAAGTAATGCGGTTGCGACTCAGGAAGCATAAAAGGAAACAAGATGGCTTTGCACATTGCTGAGTCATTGAGTTTGTCTATGCTATCTCTGATGCTTCATTCGTCTAATCGTGAGTACTCACTTTCTTGGGTTTTGCTTTCGATTGAGTGTGTTATTAGAACGTGAGTTTATTTGTGTAGACTCTTGCTCTCGCTCCGAGAGAGTTCTAAAAATAACAGCATAGTTATCCTGCCTGCCCCCGCTACTTCCGTGTTTGGGTTTATCATCCACGCTACAGGGCTAACTGCTAGTCTTCTGGTTCTTCTGGTTTGGTTATGATAGAAGGACTGAGCCCACAGTAGTAAACCCAGCGGATTACGCTCACCACTGCAATGTGGTTGACCAGCATGCTAAGCTGATCAATGAGCTCCGTAGTAAGATCGCGGCTCTCTGCAAAGGCATCCAAGACGTCGCGTCGCTCAGCCGGCTGTTGTCACTCCCCACCCCCCCTTCAGATGTCTTCATAGCTCTACCACATAAGTGGGATGGCACGGATGGGAAATGCAGTGTGTTTTTAACATCGTTGGATCTCGTGTTTGAGTTTAATTCCACCAGATACTCCACAGACTGACTTCTTGTCTCATTGCTATCCGGGCAGGCAGCTGAGTGGGCCACGGCGGTTCTTCGCTCTGATTCAGATGTCACTAATTCATACACCGAGTTCACCCATCAGCTAAAGCTAACTTTTGAACATCCTGCTGCTGAGGTGGAGACCGACTCCAAGTTATATCATCTGCAGCAGGGAGGCTTACTACGAGGGACTGGCTGTGCGCATCAAGGACGAGCTCGCCGACCGGGAACTTCCAGCTACGTTGGAGGGCTTAATTCAACTCCCACTCCAAATCGACCAGCGCCTGCTCGTCCGAACCAAGCCAGCTCCTTGTACCCTGCCGCCCATCACGCCATCACTGCCCCATTTCACATCCTGACCCTCCTCTTTCTTCTCTCACACGCCGCTTCCTGAAGCACGCTCCTCCTTTGCTACTGCACCTACTGGATCAGTCGGTTTTCCACCTCCCGCCGTGGTTGACACCGGAGCCGGGGAACCCATGCAATTAGGATGCGCCTCCTTAACCACTGCAGAATGGGAATGCCGCTTCAGAGAGGGGCTCTGCGCATATTGTGGATCGGCAGCACACCACAGAGCCATCTGCTCTCTGCGTCCGGGAAACGCGCAGGCCCAGTGAGCAGTAGGAGCAGTTCACCGGGTTGCATCCATCACTCTGCAACTTTGACCAACCTTTCCCGTCTCACGGTACGAGCACACCTCCAGTTTGGCCACAAACAGGTCGAAAGTACCTTTATTGACTCCTTATGCCAAAAAACTGGGGGTAAAAATTGAGGCGTTATCCCAGCCCGTAAACATCACCTCTGTTGACGGTCGGCCGCTCTCTTCCAGCCCTATCACCTCTCAAACACAGCCCATCACCCTCATCATCGACCAACACAAAGAACAGATTCAATTCTACATCACCTCCATCTCATCTCCTCCCATCATCCTCGGTCACCCATGGTTATTGCAGCATGACCCATTCATATCTTGAACACTGAACCGGATTCTACAATGGGGGCCGACCTGCACCGAACTCTGTCTATGGGCCCGGGCTGGCACGTGTTCTAGGGAGCCTGAGGCCCCCGAAGTTGACACCAACAGCATCCTGACGCCTTACCGGGACCTGGCTGAAGTGTTTTTTAAACAACGCGCCACCCACCTATGTCCTCATCACCCCTACGATTTGGCAATTGTCCTTCAGCTGGGTTCCGTCCCACCCTGCAGCCATCTCTACTCACTATCTTCCACTGAGATACAGGCGATGGAGTATGTTTCCAGTGCTCTACCATCCGGCCGTCCTCCTCACCTGCCGCCGCAGGGTTTTTCTTTGTAAAGGAAAAAGGTGGTGACTTACGTCCATGTGTCGATTATCGGGGGCGATATCACCATCAAGAACCGACACCCATTGCCGCTTACCAACTCTGCCCTGGACGCCCTCTCTGGTGCCACCATTTTTACTAAGTTGGACCTCCGGAGTGCCTACAACTTGGTGCGAATTAGAGAGGGCGATGAGTGGAAAATGACCTTCATCACCCCCACAAGACACTATGAAAGCCTGGTCATCCCTTTTGGATTCTGTAACGCACCTGCTGCATTCCAAAAATTCATTAATGATGTTCTCAGAGACATGCTAGGCCGCCGGGTGTTCGTCTACCTAGATGACATCCTCATTTACTCCCGGACTGTTGACCCAGACACACCCAACACGTCAGAGCCGTCCTCAAGAGATTGCTCGCCCATCATCTGTAAGTTGGAAAAGTGCGCTTTCCATGAGCGCTCCACCACGTTCCTGGGTTTTTTCATCTCGTCCCGGGGTGTGGCCATGGACCCGCAGAAACTGGAAGTTATGCGTCATTGGCCCCTACCCTAGACCCTCAAACAACTTCAACAGTTTCTCGGGTTTTGCGAACTTCTATCTTTGCTTTACAGCTACAGGACTACAGCACAGTTGCAGCTCCTTTAACCGCTCTGACTCACCCATCCTCTCACCCCTTCAACCTCAACCCTACTGCCATTTTCGCTTTCCACGAGCTTTGCTGCTGGTTCACCTTTGCTCCTATCCTTCTCCACCCCGATGCAGACAAGCCATTCGTTGTGGAGGTGGACACTTCATTCTCTCCCAACGAGGTCCAAACCAGAAGCCGCACCCTTGCAGTTTCTTCTAAAAAAAATTGACCCCACTCAGCAGCGATGCGGGGTAGGGGACCGCGAGCTGTTGGCCATAAAGTGGGCCTTGGAGGAATCCAGGGCACCAGAGAGTGGTTCATCGTCTGGACCGACCCCCAGAATCTATTCACCATCCGAAAAATTAAACAGCTGAATCCTAGACAGGCGCGGTGGGTGTTATTTTTTGAGAGTTATAACTTCCATCTGTCCTACTACCCAGGGTTCCACCAAGCTGCTGTCCACCAAGGCCGACACCCTCTCCCGACAGCATGAGGAAGACGTCCCCAGGCAGAGCCCGCGCCTGTCCTAGCTTCCACCAATATCATCGCTCCACTCCGTTGGGATCTGGAGATGAGGGTACACCAGGCACAGGCTGCAGAGACCAAACCGGTAGTTGTGCCACCTGGTCGACTCTATGTACCCAAGACCATCAGGACGGAGGTCATCCAATAGGGACATTCCTCCCTTCTCGCTGGACACCTTGGAACGCGTTGCTCCCTCCAGTTCATCCAGCGCACCTTCTGGTGGCCCACCATGACCAAGGATGTGCACGAGTTCGTCTAGGCATGCCCAGTGTGCGCCAGTGCCAAGGATGTAAATCAACCATCTCCAGGCAAGCTTCAACCACTTCCTGTTTCCTGTCGGCCCTGGATGCACATTTCCGTCGACTTCATCACGGGCCTGCCGGTTTCCGAAGGAACGAACACCATCCTCACCATCGTCGACCGGTTCTCCAAAGCTGTGCACCTGGCGGCCCTCCCCGGGCTCCCGTCAGAAAATAAAACAGCCGAGCTGATATTAGAACATGTAGTCCACCTGCATGGGTTCCCAAAGGACATCGTCTCGGACAGGGGGCCTCAGTTCACCTCATGGTTCTGGAAGGCCTTCTGCCGTCTGATCTATTCCACCTGCAGTCTGTCCTCCGGCTACCACCCACAGACTACCGGCTACCAACGGTCAGACGGAACGGACAAACCAACAACTGGAGCGCTACTTGATGTGCTTTGTTGCCGCCCATCAGTGCTCCTGGGCTCGCTACCTCATCTGGGTGGAACTATCCCACAACGTCCACGTATCATCCGCCACCGGCTTAAGCCTATGGAATCAAGCAAACCTTGCCATCCAACGCATCAACACCCGCTACATCACTCAGCACTGCCGTCGACACCCACCGGGGCGATTGTACCACGTAGGTGACAAAGTATGGCTATCCACAAAAAATCTACATCTGCAGACAGAATCCAGAAAATTATCACCTCGATTCATTGTTCCATACCGCATCACCCTCCGAATCAACCCCGTCACCTACTGGCTCCAGCTGCCTGTGGCGCTCCAGATCCACCCAGTATTTCATAGTCCCCAGCTCAAACCCTTTACCACTTCACCTATGACCACACTTCACCATCCACGCTACAGGGCTAACTGCTAGTCTTCTGGTCCGTCTCCATTTGTTTATGACAAATACTTCAATTACATTTATTTTCTAGGAATTGTTAGGGGTGCCAATAATTGTGGAACAGGTTATTTTATGAAAAATAATTATTTGTTAGTCAGGGATTTTTATTTCCCCTTAAAATTCACTTTATATTCACATTATTTTTTTCAAAATTTTTTCAGTGTGACAACATGCTTCTGCAATAAAAAATGAATTTATTTTAAGGCTTTTAACACATCTTAACCAGGGGTGCCAATAATTATAGAGGGCACTGTATATATGCATGCTTAATACCATAAATACGCCCAGTCAATTATTTCCTAAAAAGTCCTGGATTGAGAATGACAAATAAAGAAACGCCCTTAGAATATTTTCTAAACAGAAAATGACATCTTCAGATTGAGTGGGATCTTTAAAACTATCTTTAAAAATTTTTTTAATTTCCTACATATAACACCTGACACAGAATACTGGTAGAATTTCTGGTTAGTATTTATCAGGTCCAAAGGTCATGAAAGTGGACCTTTTTAACAATAATTTTAAACTGACTTAAGGGTGCTTAAAAAAGACATTTTTTACTATGCATTATTCAAACTTTGCTAAGCAGTGTTTCATACAGGATATCAAAAAGCATATGAAGAACTAAATCAGTGTTTCTGCACTTCTGCTAGCTTGTCATCAGATATAGAGCATTGAAAAAAAAACACTAGGTATAAAAGAAAACATGTCAAGGAAGGATCTTGAGGAGGACCTAAGAATTAAGATGCAACACAGGATGCTTTTTAGTAAATTTCATTTCATGACACCACTTAACTCCTGCTTGCGCTTATCAAAAGGCCTGCTATTTTGATTATAAAAGTCAGACCACGATTCTATCTACGTGTCTGCTTACAAAACAGTTACAAAAGTGGGGAGAAAAAACATGGGCTACTTAATGTACATCTTTTTTTAGCAACAAGCTTGACAGTTGTGAAGAGCGATGTACATTCACTTACACAAAACAAAGAAGTGTGTTGTAGGCATTATAGATTTAACAAGGGATATTTCTGATCTAAAGCAAATACATGTATGTAAACAGTATATGTAATTTAAAAGTAAGAAAAAGTTGAGGATGCCAGCCTCATTTTCCATTAGTTACATTGACATTGTTTTTCTTTGTCAGAGGTTGGAAATCACAAGTTTCCAACCTTAAGTCAAATGCATTGCAAGTACAGAAACCACCTTCTGCGGATGTTGATCATTTTTTAAATCTCACTACATTTTTTCATCTAAACATTATTTTTTGTCATTTTTAGAGCTTGCTGTCTTGGAAAAAAAAATCAGATAAGGCCACAACTCATGCACCTCTAGTCAAAATTATTTCATGCCCATTTGCAGACAGGACAAGACAGTTATTTCCTTTCATCTGAATATTTGTAGATAAAAATGTTTTGCATAAACATACTTCTTGCTGAAGTCATTCTTTCAAAACAGCAGACACACTGACATTTATGCCTTAAATATCTGTCTTATAATATGCATATATTTTAATACATCATCTCGTAAGTAATGTTTGGGGCCATGGGTTAATCAGTAGTTAGGGTGTTGGACTTCTGCCCAGTAGGACCCTGGTTCGAACCTTGATGCCACCAGGCTCCTCTGTATTAGACATGACTGGGCCTCACTGGTTTTAATGAATCAGTCTGGGAGCATGATGAAAAGGCCAAAATATGGAAGAAGTGTATCACCCCCAGGGTGGGAGTCACCCACCCATCATCCCTTGGGGCTCTATGAATGTATGCGCATACCGTTTGGCCTAAGTTCCCCATCTATAGAGTTTCAAAGGATTATGGAGCACTGTTTGGCTGGCCATCTCGTGGACCCACTACCTGTGTTATCAGTTAGATCTGGTGGGGCTTTCCTCGATGCACAGCCTTGGCTCTGTATCCGTACTCCTGAATAGGGGTTGGACTTTGTTCTTCTTCGTAGTTGCCCAGGGTGTAAAGCGCCAGGCAGGTGTGGGGATACTCACGAGTCCCCGGCTGAATGCCAAGACAGTTTACACCAGTGGATGAGAGGGTCGCCTCTCTGTGCCTGAGGGCCATTGAGTGGGGAGGGGGACTCTCACTGTTGTTTATGCTTATGCTTCAAACAGCAGTTCAGAATATTCTTCCTTCTTGGAGCCTCTGAATGGAATATTGCATCGGGCCCCAGTAAGGGATTCCATAACCTTGTTGGGGGACTTCAATGTGGGTAATGATGGAGATACTTGGAGGGGCATGATTGGGAGGAATGGCCTTCCTGGTCTAAACCTGTGTTTTTTATTGGATTTCTGTGCTAGTCATGGATTGTCCATAACAAATACATTGTTCGACCATAGGAATGCTCATACGTGTACTTGGTATCAGAGCACCTTAGGCCAAAGGTCATTGATCGATGATTGTATCATCTGACCTGAGGCCATATGTCTTGGACACTTGGGTAAAGAGAGGGGCAGAGCTGTCCAATCACTGGTGGTGAGTTGAGTCAGGTGGCAGGGGAGGCAACTGGACAGACCTGGTAAGCCCAAACGTGTAGTGTGGTTGAACTGGGAACGTCTAAGGGAGGCCCCTGTCCAAGAGGCCTTCAACTCCCACCTCCAGCGGAGTTTTTCCAGCATCCCTGTAGGAGTTGGGGACATTGAAAAAGACTGGTCAATGTAAAAGCTTCTATTGCTGAAGCTGCAGCTGTGAGCTGTGGTCTTAAGGTTCTGGGTGCCTCAAGGGGCAGTAACCCTCGAACAGCGTGGTGGACACCTGTGGTTAGGGAAGCTGTCCGACTGAAAAAAGAGTCCTTCGGGGATATGTTATCCCGGGGAACTCTAGAGGCAGTTGCAAGGTACCGGCCGGCTTGAAGGACAGCAGCCCCAGCGGTAGCAGAGGCAAAGCAGCGGGTGTGGGAAAACCTCATAGAATCCATAAAGAAGGACTTTCAGGCAGCACCAAGTTGCTTCTGGAAAACCATCCGGCTCCTCAGGAGGGGGAAAGGGGGAAACGGGGAACCACCCAAGCTGTGGACAGCAGGGAGGGGACACTGCTGACCTTGTCTGAGGAGGTAATCGGGCGATGGAAAGAGCTCTTTGCAGAGACAGAGCTGGAGGATGACAGGGGGTCAGCATTGATCTCCCTGGGCGAGGTCACTGAGGTAGTCAAACAACTCCACAGTGGCAAAGCCCTGGGAATCGACGAGATCCATCCGGAAATGCTGAAGGCTTTGGGTGTTGAGGTGCTGTCTTGCTTGACACGCCTCTTTAACATTGCGTGGAAGTCTGGGACAGTGCTTAAGGAGTGGCAGACTGGGGTGGTGGTTCCTCTTTTCAGAAAGGGGGACCAGAGGGTGTATGGCAACTACAGGGCCAATACACTACTCAGCCTCCCTGGAAAACTGTACTCTAAGGTGCTGGAAAGGAGAGTTCGGCTGATTGTCAAACCATAGATTGAAGAGGAACAATGTGGATTCCATCCTGGTCATGGAACAGTGGCCCATCTTTTTACTCTTGCAGGAATCCTGGAGGGGGCTTGGGAATATGCCCATCTCATCTACGTGTATTTTGTGGATTTGGAGAAGGCATATGATCGTGTCCCTCTGGATTTTCTGTGGAAGGTACTGTGGGAGTATGGGGTGAGGGGGTCACTTCTCAGGGCCATCCAATCCCCCTTTACGCCCAAAGTGAGAGCTATGTTCAGATTCTCGGCAGTAAGTCAGTCTTGTTTCCAGTGGGTGTTATAGCAGTCGCTTTTCCACACTGTTGTGACGAAAAGAGAGTTGAGCCAAAGGCAAAGCTCTCAATCTACCAGTCAATTGTCATTCCGACCCTCATCTATGGCGTTGGGTCATGACCAAAAGAACTAGATCGCGAATACAAGCAGCCGAAATGGGTTTTCTGGCTTTTCTCTTAGAGACAGGATGAGAAGCTCAGTCATCCATGAGAGGCTCAAAGTAGAGCTGCTACTCCTTTGCGTGGAAAGGAGTCAGTTGAGGTGGTTCTAGTAAGGATGTCACCAGGATGCCTCCCTATGGAGGTTTTCTTGGCATGTCCAGCTGGAAGGAGACCACAGGGCAGACCAAGGACTAGATGGAGAGATTATATCTCCACAATGGCCTGGGAAAGCCTCGGGATTCCCAAGTCAAAATTAGCTGGGGGATATTTGGGGTTCCCTGCTGGAACTGCTACCCCCGCGCCCCAACTTTGGATAAGCGGTTGAAGATGGATGAATGGATGGATGTTTGGCTGGCCTGAGAGACAAAATCTGCCTCGCATACCTGAATGACAACCTGGTTGCAGCTTCGAGGAACATAGCATAGGAACATAGAAACAATGCATATCTGCCTTGTTCTCCAGTGTTATAAGGAACATGGAGTAAAATTGACCCAAAAGAAATGTGAAGTGTTAGAAGTCAAGTGTGAGATTTCTTGGCAAGTTGGTGACAGGAGAGTATTACACAAAGGACACCCACAGAGATAGCTTCCGTGCAGGCATTAAAATGAACATTAAATATGTTTGACATATTCACTGGTTCCTCTCCTGTTACAGATCCTTCATCTCTAACTTCTCCCATGTGGCCCACCCATTATACAACCTCCTCACCATCCCAAACCACAATCCATTCCAGTGAAAAGAGCATGTAAAGCAAGAAAGAAAACTAAAGGGCACTTACCATCTCAGACACCTATGAAGTGCACCAACTCCCTCCAGGAAGTATTAAATCAGCTGGTAGATCCTGACTTTGCCCAGCCAATATTTTGCCCAGTATTACATTGTGATCCAACCCCATTACCATGCCCCACTGTTTGTAGTATATACAGATAACAACCCACTGATGTATATACTCAGCAAAACCACATATACCACAGCAAAACTCAATGCAACAGGACAGAGTTGGGTGGCAGAGCCGGCCAATTATAACGTCAAAATCTGGTACTGCCCAGGTAAAATCAATTCCTATGCAGATGGCTTGTCATGGATACCATTGGATATTGAGAGTTTTATGCATAGTATGTGTGTATGTATTAAGTCATTTTTAATTTAGAGTTACAGGAAGCTGTAAGGCGCCTCCATAATTCGGAAAACAACCCATAAATACGATCCACAAACTGGGTAAGATTAACATGCTATGTATGGGGTTTTACGTAATAACTTTAAATGTAATTAATGACACTGCTCTCTTTCCACATACTGTAGAATAAATTCACCTCATAATCAGGCAGTGATGACATGTCTACATGTCTAGGAATTAAAGACGACCTTTGCAGATGCAGACCCTGAGTGTATAAAGGGTATTCAGAAATTGTTATTGTACCTATTTTCATGTACCTTTTTTTGTCCCTTTAATAATTTTAATTGTTTCTGTGACTTATCTGAATTTTTTTTTTTTTAGCATGATGCAGGACTTACTATGAGACATTGCGGAGGAAATTGCCAGCTAAAAGACTCCATTAAGGCAGAGGCTAAAAACCTTGAAAAAAGAAAAATAAGAGTAATAGATGTAGAAATTCATCTTTTTAGTAATTACAGTATATCTCTGGGTATTTTTAGGGGTTAATGCATGGTGTGTTTTGCAGTTGTCTAGGGTCCAAACAGATGCAGAGAGAGAATTGTGGCAGACTGCAACGCTGAAACTGATGTTCGATGAGGAGGATGCCATTGTTGATGGAAGACCGGTGGAGAGGCAGCTTGGTTCTCCCATAAATCTGTCATCTGTGGATCTATTGAGAAGAAAGAGAGTTTGGATCAAAGATGCTACAAACCAAGACAACTCAAGAATGGAAATAAACATTAAGTGAGAAGAGTGCAAGTGATGAAAGCTTTGATTCATTAGAACTCTAACAAACACTGGAGAATGTTTGTTTTAGTATTGCTTTTAATGTAATTGGACCTTTATAATTGCACAGTTGTTCAGAACTCCACTGCTCTAGAGTCCCATGATGGTGTGCTTTACACCACAGCCTCTGATGCTTTGCATTGTACTTGGTGACATAAGGCTTGGATGCAGCTGCTTGGCAATGGAAACCCATTCCATGAAGCTCTCTACACACTGTTCACTTAAGGGTCACATTAAGTTTGGAGGTCTGTAACTAATGATTCTGAAAGTTGGCGACCTCTGTACACTATGCGTTTAACCATCCACTGACCCCACTCTGTGATTTTACATGGCCTACCACTTTGTGGCTGAGTTGCTGTTGTTCCCAATTGCTTCCACTTCGTTATAATACCACTAACAGTTGACTGTGGAATATTTAGTAGTGAGGAAATTTCAAGACTAGACTTATTCCACAGAATGCATCCTACCACAGTACCCCGCTGGAATTCACTGAGCTCCTGAGAGCCATTCATTCCTTTTCAAATGTTTGTATAAGCAGTTTGCATGCATAGATGATTGATTTTATGCATCTTTAACTATGGAAGTGATTGGAACAGCTGAATTAAATTATTTGGATGGGTGAGTAAATACTTTTGGCAAAATAGTGTGGCTCCTAACATATGACCCCTTCATCAGATGTAAGAACTATCTTCCGATCAAACTATTAAAACTAATTTAAAAAGGGGCAAGAAAATTATGAAGATTTCTGATGACAAGAAAACAGACCGATAGACTGACTGACAAAAGAGATAACATACAGTGAAAGTTAAATGATCATATGTTTCTTTATAATCTCTCCCAGTTTTAGTGATGTTTTTAGTTAGAGTATTATTGATTTATGGCCAGTGTTATGCCAAAAAGAGACCAGCTGCCAAAATCTAATTGGGCTCCATGAAACTCTCTGATCTCTCAGATCTCTGTTTTATCATGTATAAATGTCAACACTCTGTCTGTATTTTGCATAAATAACTTTTAAACAGCAATGAAAATTAGTGTAGAATTTACAGGTCCTGCAATAATAGACTAATGTTTTCTCATTCCTTCACATAAATATACAATATACAAGATTATCTATCACTATCACTACAACACTCATCATCTAGCAGCAAGCTTCATGCCACAAATGAACTAGTACATGTACACATGCCTGTAAAGTAAGGTGGTCCCTACATTTTGGTATGGACCACCTTAACCTGCACCTTGTAACTTTAATACAGTCAATATAAATCCAACTTGTTGCATTTTCTGTCCGCAGTTTCCATAGCTTTGGAATATATTGCAAGTCAAATTTCAATCATCTCAATGGTTCAGCAATTTTTTTTCTTTTTCCAAACTTTCTTCAGCTGTAGCTCAAACAATGCTCTGGGGGGAAAAAAGCCACTCGCTGTCTGGTTTTTATTGTTTTCCTTATTCTTCTTTTTTGCTGTTTAATAGGCTTTTGCTGTCACGGCACACCAGGTCACGCCCACCTGTCAAACTAAGCCATGATCTTCCACGACACCATTCCAAACTTCTGTTCGCTGTTTCGGTTTTGCCGAACCCTATTAGTCTTCACGGCTTTGACCCACGCCCTCTCCCCACCACCTCATCTTCACAAGGCAATCAGCTCATTCAACAACACACGCTCTGCACTTGGATCCACCAGGCTAGTCCGGCCCGTAACAGTATAATCTGGCCAACAATGGATCCAGCAGAGATTGCTTGGCTAGAGGCAGCGCTGCAGATCCAAGGCGCCCTTCTAGGAGTTCATCAGCAGGATATTCAGCAAATCATGACCACGCTTCACACCGTCACACAGACGCTGACCTCCCTCACTGATCAGGTTCAGCAACTGCACCTTATTGCATCTCCTGCCCCTCAGGCACCACTGCCACCACCTGCACCTATTACCCACTATGAACCACGCCTCCCTGCACCACCCACATACAATGGCGACCCACCTCACCTGCCGTTCCTTCCTGTCTCAGTGCTCCCTTGTGCTCTAGCTCCAAGCTTCAACCTTCCCCACGGAACGATCAAAGATGGCTTACGTCATTATTCTTCTTTCTGGCAGAGCAAGGGAATGGGGAACATCCCTATGGGATGCCCAAGTCAACTGCTGCGCCACCTTCAAAGCGTGCACCAACGAAATGAGGCGAGTGTTCGATCGCTCTTTTTCTGAACGGCAGGCTGCGGGTCAACTTCTCAATTTATGTCAAGGGACTCAGTTCCCGACTATGTCATTGATTTCAGGACTCTGGCTCCCTCTTGTGGCTAGGATCGTCAAGCAGTTTTCGACACTTTCCTTCATGGACTGGCTGACCCCATCAAAGACGAGCTGGCTGCTCAAGACCTCCCTTCCACTCTTCAAGAGCTCATGGATCTCGCTACCCGCATTGATGCTTTTGCTCAAGTCACCATCCCAGACTTCTCCAGGACTGAAACCCCACCTGAACCCATGCAAATTGGCCACACATGCAATCCTGCCCAATCCCAATGTTAAAAGCCCTTCTCCCAAATGTGCAACTACTGTTCTCGATAACCTTGACCTAAAACAATCAGTCCAATGTCATGAAAGCCCTCATAAACTCTGGAGCCAACCAAAACTTATTAGCAGCATCCACCATCAGCCGCCTCAAGATCCCAACCCATTCACTCAGCCAGTCATTCCGTGTTCAGACACTAGATGACAGCAAACTTCCACCAATCACTCATCGATCTGCTCCACTCCCCCTACAGCTCTCTGGTAATCACTCTGAAACCATCTCTCTCATGATCATACAAAGCCCCCACACACAGGTAGTTTTGTGTCTCCCATGGATCAAGAAGCACAATCCCCACATCAACTGGGCTAGGAACAGTATCCTTGAATGGAGCCCTGCCTGTCTGTCCTCCTGTCTTCAGTCTGCTTCCCTCAGGAGCAAACCCACCTCCTCAGAAGAGGAGATCCTTTGTCTTTCTCAGGTCCCTGTTAAATACCATGACCTCAAGCAGGTGTTCAGCAAATCATGTGCCACCCCCCCCTCCCGCCCCCCAATGCCCATATGACTGCCCCATCGACCTCCTTCGTCGTCTCTACTCTTTGCCACGCCCTGAAAGAGAGGCCATGGAACAGTATATCTCTGAGTCCTTAGCCGCAGGGATCATCCGCCCCTCCTCCTCTCCAGCTGGTGCCGGATTTTTCTTTGTGGAGAAAAAAGACAAATCTCTTCGCCCATGCATAGATTATAGGGGGCTAAATGACCTCACAATCAAGAACTGCTACCCACTTCCGTTGATGTCAACAGCTTTTGAATTACTCCAGGATGCTAATGTTTTCACGAAACTTGACCTCGGAAACACTTACCACCTAATCAGGATAAGACAAGGTGACGAATGGAAAACGGCCTTTAACACCCCCACCGGCCACTATGAATACTTGGTGGTTCCATTCGGCCTAACCAATGCCCCAGCTGTGTTTCAGGCCCTCATAAATGATGTTCTCCGTGATTTTCTCAACACCTTTGTCTTCACCTATCTTGACGATATGCTGATCTTCTCTTGCTCACTGAACATCTTGCAACGTTTAATGGAGAATAAGCTCTATGTCAAAGCGGAGAAATGTCAGTTCCACCAACAATCCACCATCCTTTCTGGGCTACCTCATCTCCCCATCAGGAATCCAGATGGACCCAGCCAAGATCAAGGCAGTCACTGAATGGCCTATCCCATCATCCAGACATGATCTCCAACGCTTTGCCAAATTCTATCAATGTTGCATCAGAAACTACAGTTTAGTGTCTACGCCTCTCACCTCTATCAAGATCCACTTTCAGTGGAACCCTCAAGCCCAGGAAGCATTCAACCACCTTAAACGCTTATTCACCACAGCACCAATTCTGGTCTTCCCCGTCTCTTCACTTCAGTTCATCATTGAGGTTAATGCTTCCGAAACAGTGGAGCAGTCCTCTCCCAGAGATCTCCCCAAGATAACAAACTTCACCCATGCTCGTTCTTCTCTCGCTGCCTCACACCCCATGAACGCAATTATGACATCGGAGATCATGAGCTCTTGGCAGTTAAGCTCGCTTTTGAAAAGTGGAGACACTGGCTGGAGGGAGCTGAACTCTCCTTTATCGTCTGGACGGACCATAGAAACCTTGAATATCTCAAGTCAGCTAAGAGACTGAACTCTCGTCAGGCACGCTGGTCGCTCTTCTTATCCAGGTTTAATTTCACATTGTCCAGGCACTAAGAACACTAAACCCGATGCCCTGTCTCGACAATTCGCCACCCCTCGGGACGCATGTACTACAGAAACCATCCTATCACCTCAATGTCTAGTGGCTGCCACTCGGCTGGAAATAGAAAACCAAGTTCTGCAATTACTAGAGCATGAACCAGGTTCTAGTAATGTCCCTCCCGGGAAGTTCTTCGTCCCAACTTCAGCCCATCTTTCAGTATTAGAGTGTGGCCACAAGTCTGTTAGCATGCCATCCAGGGGCTACCCGCACTCTCGCCCTACTACAACAATGATTCTGGTGGCCATCCAACTTCGTAGCGCCATGCGACATATGCACCAGAAACAAGACACCCAACCGTCTGCCCAAGGGTCTACTCAAGGGTCTGTAGAAACACATGGCGATGGGCCCGTGTTCAGCTTATATGCACAGTGAGCACCTTCCAATGTAAGGCTAACCGGCACCACTGTGCAGCCCCAAAGTATCGCATTGGTCAAAGGGTCATGCTCTCCACTCGCGATCTGCCACTCAAGACCACATCCAGGAAACTCTCCCCAAGATTCATAGGTCCCTTCACAATTTCACGCATCATCAAACTCTCCTCTGTCAGACTGGCTCTCCCTATTTCCATGTGCCGAGTTCACCCCACATTTCACATCTCCCAGGTCCGCAGATTGGTGCCATGCCCTCTGGCTCTGTCCCCCTCCCCCACTGCTTCGGCTCATAGACAGGGGCAAAGCCTTCATTGTCCGTAAGCTGCTCAAATCTCACCGCCAAGGACGTGGCCTACAGTATCTTGTGGACTGGGAAGGTTACGGACCTGAGGAGAGGAGCTGGTTTCCTGCCCAATTTATCCTGGATCGCTCTCTAATCACGAATTTTCACCGCCTTCATCCTAAGGCTCCTTTAAGAATGCCAGTTGGCATTCGTAGGGCAGGGGGTACTGTCACAGCACGCCAGGTCACGCCCACCTGTCAAACTAAGCCATGATCTCCCACGACTCCATTCCATACTCCAGTTCGCTGTTTCAGTTTTGCCGCCTCATTGACCGGCTTGAGCACACCTATTGCTCATTTCAATCATTGCTCTGCTCTATTTAACTTGCTCACAAACAACCACTTGTTCCCAGATTATAGTGTGCTTAATGCCCAATTTCGCAGCGATTTCACCTGCCTTGCTACTTGGATCTCGACTCGCGCTTTGCTTTACAGACCACGCCTTCTGCTTCACATCTTGGATTGTTGTTTGTTTGGTTTTCTGGATAATGACCCCTGCCCTCATATCTCGACGACGAATTCGGATCACGGACTTCATTAGTCTTCTCGGCTTTGACCCACGCCCTCTCATCACCGCTTCATCTTCACAAGGCAATCAGCGCATTCAACAACACACGCTCTGCACTTGGATCCACCAGGCTCGTTCGGCCCATAACATTTACATTCATCAATATTGAGTAAAAAAATTCCAAAATTCCCAAAGCATATTGTGTTGCCTTTCAGGCTTAATGCTGTAAAGACTTTTATTTTAAAATGCTGAGTTTGCTGATGTCACTTCCTGTTTCCGGTTTTGGTGTTGTTGTTTGAGGAAGCATGTAGTATTTACACATGCTTTTGTATCCAGTGCAATCCGTGCTGTAAACCATACTGAAGCAATGTTGTAAGTTTGTATTTTCATAGTTCATTTTTCTGAGTTAATGTTACAAATATTATTTATGTAAAAGGTATTTAAACTGGTTACTAAAAGTAATTTGTTTGTATGCAATTACAAAAAACAGTTGAACAAATTGCGATGGTTACATTTTGTGTTTATGGCAGTTTTCACTTTATCTGTAAGATGTAAGAGCCACAGTAAAAGGAAAGAAACCTAAGCTACGACTCAAGTCATCATTTTGCAGAAAACGTTTAGCTGGTTAGATAGCATATACACAAGAAAACAATCCATCTACTGACTCTCCAGCACAAGCTAATATGTCATCATGCCAGGTTCGTGTTGGTGATACCCCCCCAAGTATGCCTTAACCCTTTCATATTAAGAAAGCAGCCTGTTGCGTATGAGTCATCACATCCTAATGTTGTTAATAGTCATACATTAGCTAATGAAGGATTCAGCTAGAGTATGTGGCAACATTAATAAAATAAGAAAATCATACTCCACATGGAGGTGGTGACCATTCTAGCATGTCTAAATTGTGTCACACTGACTTACGGAAACCTACCCATACCTGGTGTGCGCAGTCAGCTGAACATGAAGCACAAACAAGTGAGCACCTGGCACGGTAACTAGCTTGACGGGACCTGGTGAGTTCAAGTCTGTATAGATTTGATGATAAACCTGAAAATTAACGAGCTTGGAAGTCATCGTTTGACAGTGCCACTCAAGGGCTGGGCCTCACAGCTACTGAGGAATTGGACTTGATGACCAAATGGCTCGGCAAAGAATCCAGTGGCCACGTCAAATGTTTACGGTCAGTGCATGTAATAAATCCAGGTCTGCTGGTTCAAGCTACAAGGACGAGAACGAAGGACGATTTCCACCCTTTGAATTCTTCGCAAGGTTCATAAGCTATGAGGCAAGGAAGAGGAATGACCCCAGCTTTGCCCTTTCAAGTGCAACTGGCCCACCATTAAGGCAAGGCAAATCCTCCTTCAAAAGTAGAACAAACCCCGTTTCAGTTAACAAGACCAATGTTTTATCAACGGGCACAATGACAAAAGGGCTTGTAAAAAGAATAAATGACCAAAACAAAATTTGTCCAGTGCATGGCAAGCCACACCCCCTCAAGCTATGTAAGACTTTTAGAGCCAAAAATCTAGAGGAGAGAAAAACATTTCTCAAAGAACAAGGCATATGTTGTAAGTGCTGTAGCTCATCTACACACTTGGCCAAGGACTGTACTGCAGTAGTTAAGTGTAAAGAGTGTGATAGCACCTATCATGACTCTGCTATGCATCTGGGACCCGCATCCCAAATTACAATTTCCTCCATGGGGACTGAGCACTAAGCAGTGACAACCAAGCTGTCATCGAATCTATCTATATATATATATATATATAGTGAAACCTCGGATCGCAAGTAACTCGGTTTACGAGTGTTCCGCAGAATTTTTTGACTTGAAAAACGAGCATGTGGAGTTTTTTGACACCGGCACATAGTTTGCTCTGGTCCCATCCCAATGAGACGTGGCAACATAGCTTACAGCAGATTATGGTCGCTGAACCGCTGGGTGTCCAGGTTCCGAAAACAACGTGGGCTTCATAGACAACTGGAAGAACTTTGAGGGCAAAGCTGGCCTGTTAGGGCGGGACGGTGTCCATCCCACTTGGGAAGGTGCTGCTCTCATTTCTTGCAGTATAGCACAAGTCTGAAGTCTGTGGTGGGGGACAAGTAAGTCGGTCGTGCTCTAAGATCTGTCTTGTGAAGGTGTATCCCAAAGGACAACTAGACAAAGCAATCAAAGCCTATGTTGTCCTTGATGATCAAAGTAACAGGTCATTAGCAAAATCCAGTTTCATTGAACTGTTTGACATGAAGAGCAAACCATACTCTTATTCTTATCTGAGAACGTGCTCTGGCACAACAGAGACATGTAGACGAAAGGCTGAAGACTTTGTGGCTGAGTCAATCAGTGGGAAAGTTACAATCCCACTACCACCACTCCTTGAGTGTGATGACATAATGAACAATCGTTCTGAATTTCCGACACCTAATGTGGCCCTACATTACCCACACCTTAGCAAGGTGGCACAGTACATCCCAGAGATTGACCCCACTGCTAAAATCCTCTTGCTACTTGGCAGAGACATAATAAGGGTGCACAAGGTACGAGAGCAAATCAATGGCCCTCACAACGCTCCCTTTGCCCAACGTCTTGACTTAGGTTGGGTGCTGGTGGGAGAAGTCTGCTTAGGGAAAGTACACAAACCAATGGTTAATGCTTTTAAAACCACTATCCTCGACAATGGCCGTTCCTCACTCTTTCAACCCTGCACAAGCCTCTCACAAATCAAAGATAAGCTCTATTGCCATGCAAATAATCGAAAAGAGATCTTAAGGATCAATAAAGCCATAGAGGAAACACAGGCTCAAACAGTATTCAATATTGACAATCATGACAATAAACTAGCATCATCACTTGAAGAGGAGACCTTCTTGAGGTTAATGGATGAGGAGGTTTACAGAAATGAGTCGAATAGCTGGGTAGCCAAACTTCCATTTAGACAGCCAAGACAACGCCTGCCCAATAATCGAGAACAGACAGTCAAAGCTTTGTATCACTCCAACGGAGTTTGCAAAGAAAGCCAAAAATGCAACAGCAATATGTGGCCTTCATGAGAAAGATCTTTGAGAGCGGCCATGCAGAGGTAGCGCCGCCTTTGGAAGAAAATGAGGAAGGATGGTACCTGCCAACCTTCGGGGTGTTTCATCCACAAAAACCAGATCAAATCAGAGTGGTCTTTGATTCAAGTGCCCAAAGCTCTGGCATATCCCTCAACAATGTGCTTCTTACAGGCTCCGACCTCAACAACTCGCTTCTTGGAGTGCTGATGAGGTTCCGGAAGGAAAGAGTTGCTATCCTAGCAGATATACAGCAGATGTTTCACTGCTTCTTGGTGAGAGAGGATCATAGAAATCTTCTGTGATTTTTGTGGTATAAGGACAATGATGTGGCAAAAGAAGTTATCGATTTTAGTATGAAAGTCCATATTTTTGGAAACAGCCCATCTCCAGCTGTAGCTATATACAGGCTTAAAAGAGTTATTAGAGAAGGTGCACAAACGTATGGAGCTGATACTGTCAACTTTGTAGAACGGCACTTTAATGTGGACGACAGTCTTTGTTCTTTACCAACAGAGGCTGAAGCAATCGACTTGTTACATAGAACGCAGCTTTCACTAGCAGAGTCGAACCTTCGGCTTCATAAGTTTGTTTCAAACAGTCAGGAGGTTTTGGAAGCTTTCCTACCTGAAGATTGTGCAACAGCCATAAAAGACGTAGACTTTAGTGGGGAAACTGACCCCACTCAACACAGTCTAGGCCTTCTGTGGGAGATAAAGAGTGATACCTTCACTTACTCGGTGTCTAGCGAAGCTAAGCCATTCACTCGTCGTGGAGTCCTTTCAACTATGAACAGTGTTTTTGACCCCTTGGGGTTTCTGGCCCCAATCACAATCCAAGGAAGGGCCCTTCTCCGGGAGCTAACAGCTGGATCATCAGAGTGAGACACACCTCTGCCTGAGAATAAACGCAGTAAGTGGGAAACATGGCGAGATTCTCTTCAAGGATTAAAACAACTTCATATACCTAGGGTATACACTGCAGCCTCGTTAGCCAAGGCAGTACGAACAGAGCTGTATGTGTTCTCTGATACGTCCACTAAAGCTATTGGTGCTGTAGCGTACTTGAAGGTTTCAGGAGAAGATGGTCAAACGCACATTGGATTTGTCATGGGGAAATCGAAACTCGCACCCAGATCTGAACCAACCATTCCAAGACTGGAATTATGTGCTGCAGTTTTAGCGGTAGAAATGGCTGAACTTATTCATGATGAACTAGACTTGAGGCTAGACTCCATCCAGTTCTTCACTGATAGTAAAGTTGTCTTGGGCTATGTCTTCAATGAATCCAAATGCTTTTATGTCTATGTCCATAACAGGGTTCAGTGGATTCGTCAGACCACAAGATTAGACCAGTGGCACTATGTACCTACAGAGGACAATCCTGCTGACCATGCGTCAAGGTCAATTCCAGTCACGCACCTGATGCAAACCACATGGTTTACAGGCCCAGCCTTCCTGCTTAAGCTTTCCCAAACATGAGAATTGGCACAGTCCTTTAAGCTAGTTGAGCCAGAACAGGACATGGAGATTCGTCCTCAAGTGAAAAGCTATACCACGCAGCTCCAAGAGAAAACCTTTCGCTCAGAACGCTTTGAAAGATTCTCTAACTTTGACTCTCTTGAATGGGCCATAGCTCTCCTGATACACATCGCAAGGTCTTATAAATCCTCTAGCAATGCGGACAAGTGTAAAGGGTGGCATAAATGTGATTTACCTCGCACTCCAGACGAAATATCCCAAGCCAACCGAGTCATCATCAAAGCTGTTCAGGAATGAGCATTTGCAAAGGAGTTTGAAGCTTTGACAACAAACAGACCAATCCCTTCATATAGCAAACTTTGCTATCTGAGTCCAATACTACAGAATGAACTCATCTGCCTTGGAGGCAAAATGCTAATTTGGACCTGGGAGAAAAGAACCCAATTATTCTGCCTAAGGACAACCACATTTCCTTACTGCTTGTCAGACACTACCATACCAAGGTCAAACATCAAGGGCGTCATTTGACCGAAGGAGCTGTCAGAGCAGCAGGATATTGGATCTTAGGAGGAAAAAGGCTCATCAACTCAGCATTACATAAATGTGTGATCTGCCACAAACTTAGAGGAAAGACACAAGAACAATTCATGGCAAACTTGCCTTCCGAGCGTCTAAAAACCTGCCCTCCAGTTACGTACGTATGGTTGGATGTCTTTGGACCATGGTCCATCAGCACCAGACGTACCAGAGGAGTACAAGCTGAGGCCAAATGCTGGGCAGTAATGTTCTGTTGTATGAGCTCTAGAGCAGTTCACATGGAGGTCATTGACTCCTTGGATACCTCAAGCTGCATCAATGCTATACGGTGGTTGTTTGCAATAAGAGGACCTGCGAAACAGCTCATATCTGATTGCGGTACAAACTTCATAGGAGCCTGCAGGGAACTTGGCATGAGCAACAATCAACCACATGTCAAAGTACAGAGATATCTCAGCCAACAAGGGTGCTTCTGGGTCTTTAACCCGCCACATGTCTCACACATGGATGGTTCTTGGGAGCATTTGATTGGACTAGCAAGGAGAATTCAGAATTGAACAGTACTCCCGCCTAACTCATGATGTTTTGTGCACATTGATGGCAGAGGTAACAGCAATCATAAATGCTAGGCCACTAATTCCAGTTTCAAGCGATCCTGAGAATCCTTTTATTCTGATACCATCGATGCTTCTGACTCAGAAAATTGGAGTACCATCTCCACCAGGAGACTTTTTAGATAAGGATCTTCTTACCAAGCAATGGAGACAAGTTCAAGCTCTTGCCGACAAATTCTGGAAATGGTCTTACTTTTGTCAAAAGAACTGATGTCGACTTAATTCATAGGTTAATTATGTGATGACCTTACTGAGGTCAGGCGGGGAGAGCATCACCTTTCAGGCTTAATGCTGTAAAGACTTTTATTTTAAAATACTGTGTTTGCTGATTACTGTGTTTGTTTGCTGTGTTGTTGTTTGAGGAAGCATGTAGTATTTACACATGCTTTTGTATTCAATGCAATCCGTGCTGTAAACCATACTGAAGCAATGTTGTAAGTTTGTATTTTCATAGTTCATTTTTCTGAGTTAATGTTACAAATATTATTTATGGTATTTATGGTATAAAAGTATATAAACTGGGTACTAAAAGTGATTTGTTTGTATGTAATTACAAAAAACAGTTGAACAAATTGTGATGGTTGTGTTTAAGACAGTTTTCACTTTATCTGTAAGATGTAAGAGCCACAATCAAATCAGTGAGTAGTAAGACCCACTCATAAAGCAGGTCACATTTTAGATTTAATATTATCCTTCAGATTAAGTATAGGAAATATAACCACAATTTCACAGTGTGAAGTTATCTCAGATCACTATCTTGTCTCAATTAAAGTGTGTCATAGTAATAATGTATGCACAGCACCATGCTACCGCCTTAAACGTACATTTACATCAAATACCACACAGAGCTTTATCAATAATCTTCCAGAGTTATCAACTTTGATTGGATCGCCATCTGACTTCACAGAACTCGAACAGGCGACTGAATATCTAAAGTCAACACTTCGTTATGGCTTAGATAATGTAGCTCCAGTTAAAAGGAAAATGCTTAGCGATAAGAAACTCGTTCCTTGGTATAATGACAACATACGCGCTTTAAAACAAACCGCTCAAAAATTTTAATGTAATCTTCCAAATAGCTTGGAAGGAGAGCATCCTGAACTATAAAAAGCTCTCAGTGACGCTAGATTAATGTATTTCTCCACACTTATAGAAAATAACAAAAATAACCCAAGATTTTTATTTAATACCGTAGCTAAATTAACTAAAAACAAGACCACTGCAGAAATCTCCACAACAACTTCATGCAGTAGTGATTATTTCATGAACTTTTTCAATAACAAAATCATAAATATTAGGCAAAAAAATCAGGTTTTGAACCCAGACAATTTAAGTAATACAGATAAACTAACCACATCACATCAGAACTTGGAATACTTTACTCCCCTTGAAGCGAGGGAACTAATTTCACTCATCTTTTCTTCAAAATCATGAACCTGTATATTAGATCCTATACCGACATTTTCTCAAACAGATAGTACCAGCAATAATAAAACCTCTGTTGAAAGTAATTAACTGTTCACTCAGTAGTAGTTATGGCCCCAAATCCTTTAAATTAGCCGTTATTAAACCGCTAATCAAGAAACCTGATCTTGACCCCTGTCAGCTTTCTAATTACAGGCCGATATCAAACCTTCCCTTTATCTCCAAGATTCTGGAAAAGGTAGTATCACAGCAGCTATGTTCACATCTACACAGAAATAGCATAAATGAACTGTATCAGTCAGGATTTAGGCCTCATCACAGCACAGAGACAGCACTTGTTAAAGTAGTAAATGACCTACTATTGGCCTCTGATCAGGGTTGGGTCACTATACTTGTGTTACTGGACCTCAGTGCAGCTTTTGACACCATTGATCATAGTATTCTCCTTCACAGATTAGAAAATGTAGTAGTAGTAAATGTAGAATTAAGGGAACTGCCTGTTATGGCTCAGATCCTATTTGACTGATCGTTATCAGTTTGTAGATTTAGATGGTGACCATTCCTCATGTTCTCAAGTGGTGTTTGGTGTTCCACAGGGTTCAAGATCTTGGTGTGATTAATGATTCCAACCTTTCATTTGAAGCACATGTAGATAATATTACCAGGATAGCTTTCTTTCACCTTAGAAATATTGCCAAGATAAGAAATATACTGTCACTAAACGATACAGAAATACTAGTTCATGCTTTTATCACCTCTAGGTTGGACTATTGTAACGCCTTACTGTCTGGTTGTTCAACTAGATGTATAAACAAGCTTCAGTTAGTATAGAATGCAGCAGCGAGAGTCCTCACTAAAACCAGAAGATACGAGCACATCACCCCTATCTTATCTGCACTGCATTGGCTCCCTCTGAAATTTCGCCTTGATTTTAAGATACTTCTTTTGACGTATAAAGCACTAAATGGTCTCGCGCCGCAGTAGCTGAGTGCACTGCTAGTGTCTTACGATCCGCCACGCCTACTTTGATCAAAGAATGCAGGCTGCCTGTCAGTACCGCGTATTATTAAAACTACAGTAGGGGGCAGAGCTTTTTCTTACAAAGCCCCAAAGTTATGGAATAGTCTTCCTATTAATGTTCGGAACTCAGACACAGTCTCAGTGTTTAAGTCTAGGCTAAAAACTTATTTATTTAGCCAAGCATTTTTGTAAATAGATCAGTCTTAGGTAAAGGAGCAGATCTGGGGGACTCACGGACGTAGAGTATTCTGGTGAACTGGTATGTTTAGATGCTGTCTTCCCCACTCTCATTGATCACTCAGGTTTGTTGATGGTGAGGTGATTGGTTGCTTTACATCTCAGGGAGCCCTCATGTCTGTGTTTCCTTCTGGCTCTCCCTTTTAGTTATAATGTTATAGTTAGTCCTGCCGGAGTCCCTGCTTGCACCTTGCACTAAATATACATTCACCTTATACATGTTGACTGTGACCATGCCTAACTGCCATCTCTCCTTATTTTCTGCTCTCTCCTCTCTCTCTCTCTCTCCTTTTTCTTCTCCTTGTCTCTCTGTCGAGCTATAGATGTCGCTCTTGAGTTGCCAGTGATCCAGACCCCTCTGCCCTCTGGACCTGTCTAATCCGTCCTTCAGTTCTGCTTCTGGTTGGAGATCTCGTCGCATGGATGCCTCGTATGGTCTGCCTGGGATGCGTGTGGTGGCTGGGGATGGTTTCCACGAAGACTGTCCTGTCCTCGACTGATGCAGACAGCTGTTCTCTGGGGACCTGTGACTTCAGTCGTTCGATAGCTCAGGACTGGAATTTCCTACAGTCTACCTCCAAGAACAAACTTGACTCCATTTAGTTTAAACACATCTCCTGTTATACTGAACTTCCAGTCTTACACATTATTATGCTGATCAATCCCTCCTGTTCGTTTTCACCCAGATGAGGATGGGTTCCCTGTTGAGTCCGGTTCCTCTCAAGGTTTCTTCCTATTACCATCTCAGGGAGTTTTTCCTGGCCACCGTTGCCCTCGGCTTGCTCATCAGGGTCAATCTTATCATTTTGATTCATACACATTCACATTTCATACAAACTTAATTCTTTTGATTGTCTAAAGCTGCTTTGTGACAATGTACATTGTTAAAAGTGCTATACAAATAAAATTTAATTGAATTGATTTAAGAACGTATGTTTCGACAAAAGGGATCTCGCGCGCTTCCGCGGCAGCTTGCGGGCAGCTGTGAAAATGCCGTTCATTACCTGTAGGGGGGCAGTTGTGTTTCAATCTGAAGTATTGTGTGTCAACTGAAGCCAAACATGTGTTCTCTCTATTAGGCGCCCATTGACAGCCAGCAACAGAGCTCATAAACGTGTCGGGCTCAAACTTTAAATACTGATATGTATTTATTCTTCATTTTCTTCTCTCCTGCAATACTCTCCTCTCCTACTTATTTGACTGCACTTTCTCCATTCATAATTATTATCATTAATAGTAGTAGCGAAAACTACCGCTGATTAACTATCTCGGCAGTGGTTCAAACAGTAACCAGTAACAGTTAAAATAACCCAGCACTTTAACATTTAACCCAGCAGTTTGTTAGAGTGTAACATAAAAAATATTCCATTTGTAAAATAGCATGGGTGAAATCATAGGTTGTGTATAGAGTAATTAAAAACAATACAACAAAGATTGTGGTAAATAAATTCTCAGACTCTTCCACTGCAGGTATTAAAAAACAGTAACAATGTCAATTTTAGAATCCGTAGAAGCTCAGTGGTCCGCACACAACCTCTCGTGGGGGAGCCTTTCCCTGAATTCGCCATTTTCACGGGGGTCGGCATCTCGATTTATTCATACAGATGTACAGTACCTATTTACAGTATATGGAATTTTATGGGGTTGTCACTGAACGATTTACCCTGTCAAAGAGCAATATAAGAATAGTGCCAGTTGGCACTCCTTAAAAAATTATTTGGCATTTATTTAGAGTTTTTTTCTTTCTAAACTTGTGTTACTGCTGTTTGCGCACAATATTTGTTAATTAATTATTTTTATTTAAATGAAGTAAAATCAGAGCTCTACCGCCCGTTCGAGTGTAATTCATAAATTATGTTTATAATAATGAAATGTGATGCCCTAAATCGTCCTTTAAATTTAATCTCCAATTCAGTTCACACCCGCGGCTTGCAGTTTCACGTTACAAAAGGCAGCATTTTGATCAAAAGGTGATAAACGCATGCGATTTATCGATAAAAATGCAGACATACTGCATTGATGATTGTTGTTGATAAATAATGATTATTATTATTATAATAATGATAATTAAATAAATAGCTGTCCATCTTTTTTGTTTATCTTTTCGGTACCACTTATTATAATAAATAGTTTTAAATGTTAGTAAAGGTATAGCAAGAAATAAAACACATATATATATATATATATATATATATATATATATATATATATATATATATACTGTATATGTGGTGTTTATGCTGTAATTTGGTCATGTTCACCCATGGGGTAAACATATGTGGAATTTAATAGCATTCGCTAGTTATCAAGTTGATATACAGGTCAATCTGCATCAAACAGAATATCTCTAAGTAAGTAAGCATAATAATAAATAATGAAAAATTATATTGTCACTCCATTGGTGAACATGACCAAATTACTGCATGAATACTGGAACACGAGGATTTAAGAATTTAATTAAACACAAATATACTTAATGTGTTAAAATGTTGGATTTTAATTTAAAAGCCATGTGTGTGTGTGTGTGTGTGTGTGTGTGTGTGTGTGTGTGTGTGTGTGTGTGTGTGTGTGTGTGTGTGTGTGTGTGTGTGTGTGAAATGTATTTATATGTGGCATTTTAATTAAAATCCAACATTTTAATGGTTAGTGATCGGTGCATGGGCGTCAACCCGCACCTTCTGTAATATTCCATTGTCATTCATATTGCCGCTGTTTTAGAGCCCTTTACTAAAGCATTCACTAGTTATCAAGTTGATATACAGGTCAATCTTCATTTGAAAATATTCAGTAAATTCGTGAATTACACTCAAAGTATCAACTCCAACTATGAAGTCTGATTTCATTTGCTGGGGAAATACAGTTTAGGCAGAGTTGTCTGCTCTGTCTTGTTAACTCATCTAAACCCCCCCTACAGTATTTGCCAACAGCGCACCCGGTTTGATAAATTCACACCTATCTTGAATGAAAGGTGAGAAGAGATTCAGCAGAATCTTCTGACACAGTGCTTGCTCTGAAGGACTATATTCGACAAGAATATAGAGAACATAAATTGTATAATTAATGTAATTAATTAAATAATAAAATTATATCAAATAATTACTTTATCTAAAAGCCAGACCAAATTTCTCATTCACAGCTGAAGTAGTTAAACATCCTTAAATTGTAGATACGTGGTTATATTTTAAGAGTACAATTGCAAGTAAATTACAATAAAATATGAATAAAACAGTATTAGACACACATATAAAATATTGTAGTATATACACACATGGACAAAATTGTTGGTACCCTTCGGTCAATGAAAGAAAAACTCACAATGGTCACAGAAATAACTTTAATCTGACAAAAGTAATAATAAAAAAAAATTCTATGAATGTTAACCAATGAATGTCAGACATTGCTTTTCAACCATGCTTCAACGGAATTATTTAAAAAAAAATTAACTCATGGAACAGGCCTGGACAAAAATGATAGTACCCCTAGAAAATACTGAAAATAATGTGATCAAAGGGACATGTTAATTCAAGGTGTGTCCACTAATTAGCATCACAGGTGTCTACAATCTTGTAATCAGTCAGTGGGCCTATATATAGGGCTCCAGGTAGTCACTGTGTTGTTTGGTGACATGGTATGTACCACACTCAACATGGAGCAGAGGAAGCGAAGGAAAGAGTTGCCTCAGGAGGTTCGAAAGAAAATTATAGACAAGCATGTTAAAGGTAAAGGCTATAAGACCATTTCCAAGCAGCTAGATGTTCCTGTGACTACAGTTGCACATATTATTCAGAAATTTAAGATCCATGAGACTGTAGCCAACCTCCCTGGATGAGGAAAGTTGATGACAAATCAAAGAGACGGATAATCCGAATGGTAACAAAAGAGCCCAGAAAGACTTCTAAAGAGATCCAAGGTGAAGTTCATGCTCAAGGAACATCAGTGTCAGATCGCACCATCCGTCGTTGTCTGAGCCAAAGTGGACTACATGGGAGACGACCAAGGAGGACACCATTGTTGAAAACAAATCAGAAAAAAGCCAGACTGGAATATGCAAAACTACATGTTGACAAGCCACAAAGCTTCTGGGAGAATGTCCTATGGACAGATGAGACAAAAATTTAACTTTTTGCCAAGGCACATCAGCTCTATGTTCACAGACGGAAAAATTGCGCATATCAAGAAAAGAACACTGTCCCTACTGTGAAACATGTAGGAGGCTCTGTTATGTTCTGGGGCTGCTTTGCTGCATCTGGCACAGGGTGTCTTGAATCTGTGCAGGGTACAATGAAATCTCAAGACTATCAAGGGATTCTAGAGAGAAATGTGCTGGCCAGTGTCAGAAAGCTGGGTCTCAGTCGCAGGTCATGGGTCTTGCACAAGGACATTGACCCAAAACACACAGCTAAAAACACCCAAGAATGGCTAAGAGGAAAACATTGGACTATTCTAAAGTGGCCTTCTATGAGCCCTGACCTCAATCCTATTGAGCATCTTTGGAAGGAGCTGAAACATGCTGTCTGGAAAAGGCACCCTTCGAACCAGAAACAACTGGAGCAGCTTGCTCATGAGGAGTGGGCCAAAATACCTGCAGAGAGGTGCAGAAGTCTCAGTGACAGTTACAGGAATCGTTTGATTGCAAATATTGCTTCAAAAGGTTGTGCAACAAACTATTAAGTTAGCGGTACCATCATTTTTGTCCAGGCCTGTTCCATGAGTTCATTTTTTAAAAATATATAATTCCGTTGAAGCATGGTTGAAAAGCAATGTCTGACTTTCATTGGCTAACATTCATAGAATTCTTATTTATTATTACTTTTGTCAGATTAAAGTTATTTCTGTGACCATTGTGAGTTTTTCTTTCATTGACCGAAGGGTACCAACAATTTTGTCCACGTGTGTATTTTGTCCAAATCCTGTAAGTTCTCATCAAATTCTGTGCAGATGGAAATGGTCTTACTTACTATTAAGCATGCCTGTGTTTTTTGATGCAACATCAAGTTTATGTTATGTTTAAATGATCTCAAAGTTGATAATTCAGCACTATCCTTCCTGGTTTGGATAATGTGTTCAGGGGTTCTTCCAGTTCTAGTAATTCTTTCAAAACATGTAAATTATTCAATACTACACCATTAGATCCTCGGTTTCTTGATCTAAGGTTAGAATTAATTACTTACTTAATTGAATATACTCTAATAGATGTATTAGTTATTTTTATAAATGCATGCATCATTTATTAAATATTTTACATTGATTGTAGTGTAATATTTTACACTGAATGTAGTAAAGTTGGTGGCTGATACTGTCTGAGATGGAATATTGTTTTTTAACAAATTGGCAATCGCATGGACGAGACAGGTTAATAATGTTCACTACGTAATTATAGGAAAAGATTTGTTATTGTTGTTCTTTCAACTGCTCCTGTTAGAGGCCGTCCAAGTGGTTTTTGGCACAGGTTTTACACTGGCTACTCTACCTGATGCAACCCTCCCATTTGTATCAGTTTGTTATCTCACACTGAATATGCTGTTGGCTGCATAGGCACAGACTGCGTCAGAATGCCCATGCTTACTCATGTCCACCACTTAAACTGCCTGCAATAGGCACATAATCATGAGAACCGACCCATAGAGCAGTGGAAGAAGGTGATCTTGTCTGATATATGCTATTAGTGTTAGGGATGTGGGGCTTGGGTGCATGTGTATAACTTACCTGGGGAGAAATAGCACCAGGATGCACCATGGGATGAAGGCAAGCTGGGTTCTGCTGTGAAACCATGGGTCCTGACATTCATGTGGATGTTAATTTACGAATGTTTAACGGATATTCCACCTACCTAAATGATGTTGTAAACAAAGCGTACCGCTTCACACCAATTGTATTTGATTAATTTACTCTTTCAGCTGGATAAAGCACCATGTCAGACTGCAAAAACTGTTCAGGATTAGTTTGAGAAATATGAAAGAGTTCACAGTGTTGAAATGGCCTCAAAATCCCCCAGATCTCAACCAGACATCTTAGAGATGGGCTGGAATCAAACAAGATCTGATCCATGTAGGCCCCATCTCGTATTGTTCAGGCTTGTGTAGTCCATGCCTCAATGGATCAGATAATTTTTAAGTGCGCAATGATGACCTACCAGCAGGTGGCTATAATGTTATAGCCGATCATTTTTTTATAGACTAGACATGAAGAGTCTTATTCAATATGCATTTTCTCTGTTATGTAAATGAGTAAATGTCACTGAGTTTGAGGTCTGCTTACCTCCACATGACATTATTCCTGGCGCAAACTGGCACTTATCAGAGTGGGCTCCATTAGAAGAACAGGATAGGGATTACCATATTCATATACCTCATCCATCTTAGCTGTCTCTTCTGCTCAGAATGCATCAACTCTTCTGAACAAGCCAATTCGCCCTCAAATAGATACCTCTTTCCCATCTCATCCTTTCTCTGTGAATTAAATAAGTGCTATTGTTTTCTCTTCTCCAAGTATTTTTTTTATTTTACTTTCCAAGGCATGGTATGTTTGGCAGGTGGCTCACTTAACGGCACAACAGAATATTCAATTCAAAAAGTAAAGCTCATATATTATATAGATTCATTACACATTGATATGTTTCAAGTTTTTAATTTCTTTTCATTTTAATGATTATGGCTTACAGCTAACTAAAACACAAAATTCTGTATCTCAGAAAATTAGAATATTGTGAAAGTGCTTAATATAAAAAATATATTGATATTATATATATTAATAAATATTGGAGATTCATGGAGTGGGCCTTGCTAAATTAATCTCTTCAAATGACTCGAGCATTTTTGTGGCATGCAGATAGTAGTTGGTAATATCCTTCTTGGTCTGCCTGACTGTGGGTAAGTATGAACAGAATCTCTTATAAAAATATATCTCAACACTCAGAACAATGTCATTTTCATGCTTTATAATGTTTTCTAAACTACCATCTTAACTTCAACTACATACAGTAGATCCACTGGCAGTTTTTATGTCTTCCACATGGTGCAGTATCCACCCGTCACCTCAGCTGAGAAACTCACTGATTATTCATGCACAGACACTAATTACAGTGGGTCCCATTTGTGGAAACTTCCCTTTTAATAGCCTTTTAAACCCGTGAGTCAACCTGTCCGTTTATAATGTTGCCAAACATTCAAGGATATTTACCTTTGATCTCTGTGTGTGTGTGTGTGTGTGTGTGTATATATATATATATATATATATATATATATAGTAACGGGTTCGACCCAAAGTTGCACGGGCGGCACCATGAAACACAGACACGAGGCGAGATCTTAGAGGAAAAGGGTAATTTATTAGGAATACATAAGGGAAGGAAAGGGAAAAAGGAGGGAAGACGGTAAGAAAGGGAAGGAATGAAGTGCGCACGTGCATGGTCCGAGGCAGTGGCCAGCTGGCATGCGGACACGCGGCTGGCGGCGGTGGGCGGAGTGGCCGAACGGAGCACGCGAGGCAGCGCTCCTGCACGCTCCCTCTCGGTTCCTCCCCGCTGTCGATGGCCGGCCTGGCCCCTCCCAGCTCTCTGTGGGCGCGGCCTCAGGCGGGAGTCTCGCTCGGACGTCCGTCGGCTGGGCGGCTTTCCCGGCTGGGATCGGGAAAAATCTGTTGGCCAGTGTCAGAAAGCTGGGTCTTGCAACGGGACAATGACCCAAAACACACAGCTAAACACACCCAAGAATGGCTCAGAGGAAAACATTGGACTATTCTAAAGTGGCCTTCTATGAGCCCTGACCTCAATCCTATTGAGCATCTTTGGAAGGAGCTAAAACATGCTGTCTGGAAAAGGCACCCTTCAAACCGGAAACAACTGGAGCAGCTTGCTCATGAGGAGTGGGCCAAAATACCTGCAGAGAGGTGCAGAAGTCTCAGTGACAGTTACAGGAATCGTTTGATTGCAGTGATTTGCCTCAAAAGGTTGTGCAACAAACTATTAAGTTAGGGGTACCATCATTTTTGTCCAGGCCTGTTCCATGAGTTCATTTTTTTTAATACCTCGGTTGAAGCATGGTTGAAAAGCAATGTCTGACTTTCATTAGTTTACATTCATAGAATTCTTATTTATTATTATGTTGTCAGATTAAAGTTATTTCTATTACCATTGTGAGTTTTTCTTTCATTGACTGAAGGGTACCAACAATTTTGTCCACGTGTGTATATACACACTAACTAACTGACTAATTAACTAATTACCCAGCTGTATATGTATAACTGAATAACTCCAGATAGCACAGATTATTAAAATAGTCAATAAAGGAGGGACTGTTTAGGAAAGAGGCGGCACGGTGTTGTAGTGGTTAGCACTGTCGCGTTGCACCTCCAGGGTCTGAGTTCAATTCCCATCTTCACAGTCAAAATACATTTATTTTGGTTAACTGGCATTCCCAAATTGCCCGTAGTGTGTGAATGTATATGTGTGTGTCCTATATAAAAAATTATACTTCAGTGTCATAACACACCCAGACCATGCCTCGAACTCCATTATCCCCAACACACCTGTAATACTCATTACCCACAACACAAATTCAAATTCAATCAAATTCAAATTTTATTTGTCACATACACAATCATACACAGTACGATATGCAGTGAAATGCTTAGCCAACTGCCCTGACCTTAGAACAAGAAAGAAACAAACAAACAAACAAAAAATGTTACTTATCTAAGAAGGAATAAGAAAGAATATCTATATAGGAAATAAATATTAGAACAGAAGTAAATTTGAGAAAAATATATATAAGTAAAATTTGACTAAGAAGAATAAAATAAAATATAAAATGTCTGTATGGTACAAATATACATTAAAGAAAGATATAAGGAAATTATAAGAAAGTGAGAAAAACCTAACTGTACAAATAGAAAATATTGGAATGGAGTGAACATAAGGAACGGAATGTCCAGGGGTGTGCAAATATGCAGTAAAGTGACATGTTAAAGTGGCTAAACACCTGTAATACTGCTTGTTCATCAACTGACCTTCTGGCTGTCCCTGTTTAAGGCCCAGTTTTGGCTCTTGAATATATACACCAGTACTGATTTAAGTAAAGAAACACTAATCTGCATTTGCATCTGACTAAGCATCTCTTTTTTTAAGACATTCAGCAATAATTCTATCTTACCACTTTTTTCAGAATATGAAATAAATAATAAAATAATAATATAAACTCTAAGGCTAGTTATTCATCATATACAGGTACTTAGAACAGAAATACTAAAGAGTTTTAAAAATGGTACTATATTAGCATGTTGAAATAATCTCTACTTTTATTATGCAAATGACCATTTGATCTTGCTATAGAAACCTTTCTTTTTAAACACAAGGCTTATCATGCAAGGCTGACAAGCACCTAAACACAGTAGCACTGCTGTGCATGCTACTGGAACAAGAATAAAGATGTCTGTCACTGAATATCTTATATATTGCAAAGTTACGATACAGTATAGACTTGTGCAGTCATAATTTGTGGAGAAAATGTCTCCTACGTTATTAAACATGTACACACAACTCCAGAGCAAAATCACTCATTTTCTAAGTGCACAAACCGATCACACCAATGTACAATCTGTGTAAAAATTATATACTTAGGACCTGAAATGTTTGGATTTGGCAATGTCAACTAAACTAATCTTCATGTCTTTGGACTGTGGGAGAAAACCCACCAAGCACGGGGAGAACATACAAAATCCACGCACTCCACACTCAGACCTACAGGCGGAAATTTAACTGCTGACCCTGGAGGTGCAAGGCCAAAGTACTACCCACTACGCCACCATGCTGACTTTATTAAGTATTATTTCTTTCTATTTTTTTAACTCGATACATCTCATCCACCTTGGCCAAATCTACTATATTCATATATAGAATGGCCTACTTTATAAAATTCTTATGTAGATCCCTTAACTGCCCGAAATATAAACCTTGAAAAAATTATTCTACTGGACATTTGACACTATGCTAACACAGTTAAGCTTTCATAAAAAGTATAGCTTCAAAAAATATATAGCTTCCAACTTGTCCAGCATCTACTCTTTGTCAAGGCTTACTGATCCAGTTTTTCTGAACCCTGACCCTGAGCCTTGAACCTATATCTGAAGTAAGGCCCTTAGAATGAAGTTTTTAGAGAAGCTATCTAAAACATGCCTAAAGTAGCATGCATCATAGAGACCTTACTTCAGAGCTTGGGTTCAAGTCTGGACATGGAGGCAGATCAAGGTTCGTTAATGATCAATCTTGGAGGTGAGTTGACCTCAGCGTGTGGTGAAAGATGCACAGGATGGGAGAGAAGGATCAGTGAAAATCCTGAAGTTATGATTGCCTGAAGCTCAGGGCTTACAAGAGCTGAGACATATCTTTCTTTCTGCTGTCAGAAAGGCATGGGCTAGTCATCTCTCTCCTTTTCTTAGTTTGACAGACAGCTGGAAGGTCAGCCAGGTGAGGCAGCACAGGTGGAGGCTCACTGATGCATGAGCTCCTTAGAGAATGTGCATATTAACAAATACTTTAGTATAAGATGCCAACAGTAACACAGAGTGGCAGAGGCGGTTTCTTTTTCTATAAATATATATCTATAAATGACAAGTCATACCCTTACCAAACCACTCATGAATTAAAACGAAGCAAACTCATAAAAAATGAGAGCGTGAGGTCAGCAGAGGCTGTTTGGATGAGTCAATCATTTATGAGCTTCCCAGAGAACAAGAACATGACGTGTAAGATGAGAACAGACCTTTTGATGAGAAGAGTTAGAATAATATATCAGAACACATATTTCAACACAAAGTCAACCACAGAATCAGTGAATACACAGTAATTGACCTCTGAAAACCAGGCAACATTATACAGTATTTAAGTAAGAAGCTTCAAATGATGCTATAGCAGAGACACTCACTCACTCATCATCTATACCGCTTAATCCTGTATTCAGGGTCACGGGGGGCCTGGAGCCTATCCCAGGAGACTTAGGGCACATGGCAGGGTACACCCTGGCCCTGAATACAGGATAAAGCAGTATAGACGATGTGAGTGAAATACACAGAATGGAGTAAGATCTCTATGGGACTGACCTCTTTTTAGATAAGACATTCATACAGCAAACAGATTTGATCATCATTTGGGTTGATCATTGTGTCACTGGTCATCGGGCCATTTCCCTGACATATCTATAATGTTATCAGCCATGTACACATAATAAACATTCATAAGTATGGGACACACTTAAAGTATACTTTATCTTTTTGGGTCTACATCATCCTTATTGTGGTATCAACTGGCCTCATGAGCAATTGTGCAACCCTAATAGTTTCATCATTGAGTCATTAATAGATATTAGACTTTAATCCTTCCACTTTATCAACCCCACCAACACTATTGTTAAAGTGCACAAAATGTATGCATATAGATAACTGATGATCCAGCAATCCATCTCTCACATATTTTCCTCTGCCTCTGGTGTTAAAAGCAACCTCTGTCTCTGTCTGTCTGCTTTGTCTACGTGTTTGCTAAACTCCCTCTAAATTTCATGCTGAGATTGAACTATGACAGCAGGAGTTTAACATCCCCTTGTCGCTGCTAGACTGACAAATCAGGTGAAATTCATCCAGTCTGGTCTGTGAGAAAATGAAAAGGTATTCAACCGAAGCTGTCACATTTTCATGAAGTGCCAGATTAGAATGCAGCTACCTGAATGTGTTCTGGCTGGTCACCTGCTTTCTAACTCTTTGTGAGTGCAAGGGAGAGTGGGAGGGAGAGAGAAAGAAAAAGAGATCAGGTCTCCTTCAAACAGCATAGCAATAATGTATTTTTACTGACGTTTTCACAGAAAAAAGTGTCATGGAGAAAAATAGGAAAACGTATAAGAATAGTATGACTGTGAATAAATGTGAGAGAAAGTAAAGAGATTAGGTGGGGAAAAAACAGAGAACAATCAGGAGGAAAAACAGCATATAGATGAAACATACCCACTTGCTACAAGTAATAAGTAATTTTTTTACTGATGAATAATATCATTCACATACATCTTTGTCCCACTGGCAGAGGCCAAAGTCATTTTAATAAGAATCTCATCGCTGTCTCTTCACTTGACTGATCTCTGTTTATGCATACATTAGTGTGAAAACGAACACTTATTTTATTCAGTCTGTTCTGTTGGATGAATTTCTTTTTATTGAAATCATTTTTTAAATGATGTCTGCCATCATGTGTACAGAGTGTGTAAGCGCCCATCTCTGTTTTGAAAATGATGTGATAATACATCATATTAGACAGAAAAGTTCTCCTTACAAACTACACAAAGACAATTAGCAATCTAAAATTGTATTACATTTTAAGAAAAGCACACTTAGCTAGGAAAGGGATTTTTAGGTAGACTGAATACTTTCACTGTAGTGCTGAATATTAGTGAACAGTGTTGGGGGACGTTACTTTTTAAAGTAACTAATTACATTACAAAATTACTGTCTCCAAAATAGATCCGCTTTTGATTTGACATCAGCTTTGTTTATGTCAATGTTTATTTTGTTTATGTTTATTCTTTATTTTGTGCAATGGAGGACTTGGGTACATTAAACTAGTGACTGCGTTAATGTTTCTTACTGGATGCATGTACATACAAGCGCAGTTACTCACACACTACATTAACAAACGGCGGTGCCTGAATGTACTACAAAGCTCACTGTGGTACATCCAAAACTCTGACGACAGACCCCGCACACAGAGATGGCAGTTTTAGATCAGAATCGGTCAGGCTTCTACATGGCAAAACTGGTAATGATGTTTTGTCTATGCTTCTGATTTGCCCTACCTGTTTTTAACAAGTAGGTTGTGTGGACAGAATTATGTTAGAAATAAATAAATAAAAAATAAGTTGAACAACCTCAGTTTTTAAAAATACCCAGCTAAGTGTGGACATGGCCTTAGTTTCAACAGTGGAAAATCCTGTAACTAGCCTACTGGTAAAGGACCTGGACCTGGTGTGCCTCAGCTTGTATTTTAGTTTAACTACCTTGCTTTGACATTGTGGATTTGAAAAAAAATTAAAAACTTTAATTATCAAGCAAAATTCATCCACTCTCAAATAAAAAAACCTTGTTAAACACAAACATGAGAGTTTGTTGAGGAAAATAACATAAATACATGGGCACATGCCCCAGTAAAATGTGTCTGGCGGTGACAATGCTATGAGTCAGGACAAACATTAAAAATTTTTGACATGGGACAACTTTTTCCTAATTGGGCCCGAGACTTCGAACACACCACCACCAACCCACCTTTAGGTGTAATTCTACTGGGGCATTTACAAATAGGTGCTTGGCCACTGGCCTCGTAGTGAAATTGATAAAGTTTCGAAAATTATTTGCAAATCCAGTATCATAGTCCCATCCTGGCCATGCTCTGTTTTGCATGCATGCAGACCTTTTTCTGTGCTAACACAGTGACTTTTTTCATGGGCAGAGCCTACTAACATTATCTAACACTCACTAGCATGTTTTGTTGGCTTGTATTCTAACACCAGCTGAAAAAAAACATGCATTTATCTCAATATGTATGATCACTCACTTTCTGGACCTGATATAAAAAGTTAACATTAACCAGCTGAACAAGATACACATTTGTATTTACATTTACAGTAGGCATTTGGCAGAGCTCTTATCCAGAGCGCTTTGAAGGTTCCATCATTGGATAAATACATTTACTACAGTATAATGTGGATGGACTATGTGATTATCTACAGTGAAAATCCACATACATTTACACACTGAACAAAATGCAAAAGCTTATACCATGAAGGGGTTTGTATTGTTTAAACCACAAACTTAATTAAAAGGTAAATCTTTGTTTTTCAAGTATTGTATATAATCATTCAGGACATAAAGGCATCTAAAGTTTTATATACCCTCAGGTTTCCCCTTATGCACATCTTTCGTGTTTGGCTACTTCTGTTAGCATTTATTAACTGAATAGTTAATTAAGACATAATCCCAAGCTTTGGCATTAATGTTTGCACAGTAAACTTTGTTATCCAATGCTAACTCATACATATAATTACTCGACAGAATGTTAAGTAACAGAGAAATCACTCAAACTCAAACTTATTTTTAGGTCTAAAAAATAAATCAGCAAGCAGTAAAGTATCTGATAATGTCCTTTAAGTCCAGTCTTTGGACCAGCTGAGTGGATGGTGAGAGCATTAAGCATTTAAATATGTCAATAAACATATTTATTGGAATTGTACATAGGCCTCTGCATGGGCCCTCTGGGACCTGGAAACCTGTGAGATCCCACCAACCCCTTCCAACTATCAAAATGCTCTGACAGTTGCACTAATTTATGGTGTATTTACGAATCAATAACACAATAAATTAATAACACACACAATCAAGAATTCATAAAAAAAACTAACGTTATATAAAATAATAAGTAAAAACTACTAAGTATATAAATAAGTTTGAGAAGATAATTTGTCAGTTTTTATTCTAAAAGCCTATTTGTTGTAGTGTTTGAGTTGTTCTGGTTTGCATAACTTTTAGGGCAATACTGCAGGATTATTCGCTAAACTCAAAAAGGAAATAACAGGACTTAACAAAAGTGCTTATGTCACTTGACCCAGTGCCACTGAATGAAATATGCTGAATATTTTTCTAGTGCTCCTCAATGTGTAATTGCAGCTGTTTTGACAGGTGACAGTTGCATTTGGCGGACAGGATGGACAGGGGACGCAGAGACAGGGGCGATCTAAAATAGCAACAGCAGGAGCATTGAGTGAAGCTCAGGATGATATGTCACTACAGGCTTCCTCTTCTCGCTATCTCCTCTTCTGCCTGCTTTTATTAGTCACTCTCCCTCACTGTTCAACAAAAATGTACAGCTAAACTTAACCCACAGCACACACATTCAACCTCAAGAGAAAGAGGCCATTTACTCTTGATGAACTCTACATTTGTTGCTTAACAATAAGCATATAAAAAACATTTATTGTCCATCTCTAAAACTTTGTGAAAAATCATACATCTCAAAAAGATATACATATATAATATATAGACGCCACAATATGTATCCATTTCATCCTGTTTTTGAATTTAAATCCAAAGTGGACATTACCTAATGGGGAGATTCTCTCATCTCACTTGGGTGCAAAAGATATTTTTTGTTATTATTATTCTGTTTAAAAAAAAGAGTTATTATTTTTGTTTGGTTCAATAATTTTTTCATAAGTTGAAATGCATATATGCTATTTTGTGCTAGTTAATACAATCACAGGTAACATGTTACAACGTTAGACTATGGAGGGAATGAATTTGCAGCTGCAGCAGTACTCTCTCTCTCTCTCTCTCTTTTCAACAACTTCTAGTGTGTTTAAGTTCATTTAGTAAGGTCATTCATCCAGAATAACTTACAAAAATGAGAGCCATTACTAGAACCCTCTGCTCCCTGTAGTATTAGAACACACCAAAGTCGTTTAGGGTTACTGCAGAGCTCCAATTAAGCCCAGAAAGAAAGAGAGTAAATGTTGCTATGTACTAAATTAGATTAGATACTGTAAGATGGGGCACAAAAAAAGAATTTTTCAGTTGAAATATTGTACCTCTGAATGCTTTCAACTGGCAACTCTATAAGAATAACCACTGTTATTGTTAGCTGTCCCCCTAAAAAAAAAAAAGAAAAAAAAAAAAGCCTGAAGAAGTTTCAAGACTGTCATTTCTCAGCACATGAAGAATCCATCTGATTATGCTCCCTGACATTTAAAATGGATCAGCAACATTAAGCAAATTTCAGAGGTCCTCACATGGCTTCTGTGTCCAATATACATTTATCATCCAACCTCTTTTTCTCAAGCAAATCTAATGTGTATCTATATTAGCACCAGTGTAAGTCATTTAAGGGATTTTGGGACTAAAGAGACAAAGAAAATTTAACTAGTCATAGTGTTAATAGACATACAATGTGCCTCAAAACTCTAAATTGACATTGGAAATTAGATTTATTTTTTTCACTGAAAATAAACAGAAGGTTTTAGATCCCCAGATTTTATTTATTTATTTTTTTTAAAGAAAGTAAATGTCCAATACTTGAAATATTCAATATTCTTTATTATGCCCTATGGTCCTATTTAGATGTTAGCCATTATGTGAAATAAATAAAATCAAATAAATGAGTCAAAATAAATGTCTTTACAAAATAGCAAATTAAGGAACAATAAACACAAATTTCCTAATCTCACTTTTTCACAACATAAAGATTTTGAAACAAATACCTACTGTAGGTAAGTTAAGTCAAGTCAATTTTATTTATATAGCGCTTTTAACAATTGACATTGTCGCAAAGCAGCTCCACACAATCAAAAGAAGTAAGTTTGTATGCAATGTGTATGAATCAAAATGATAAGATTGTCCCTGATGAGCAAGCCGAGGGCGACGGTGGCAAGGAAAAACTCCCTGAGATGGCAATAGGAAGAAACTTTGAGAGGAACCGGACTCAACAGGGAACCCATCCTCATCTGGGTGATAACGGATAGCAGAGAATGATCAGCATAATAATGTGTAAGACTGGAAGTTCAGTATAACAGGAGATGTGTTAAAATTAAAAGGAGTCCAGTTTGTTCCTGGAGGCTCAGGTAGACTGTAGGAGATTCCAGTCCTGAGCTATCGAACAACTGTAGGTAACATATGTATGATTTGAACAGTGTAAACTATTTCCAGTGTAAGATATACTGTATATTCAGTTGCCCTCTAAATAGCACAGCAGGTACAGCAGATAGAAAGTAACATGTGTACAAGAGCTTTACCAAAAACTGTGTCCAGCAGAACAAATGTAAGAAACTTATATATTTTTTAGCCTCTAGCTTATTTGCTAATTATATATGCTAACATATGCTAACGCAACATGTTTCCTCAGGTTAGATGTTGAGTTTTTATATACAGTACTGAAATGTCCGTCTGTTTGGGCAGACAGAGAACATACTGCATTATGAAGCTGTTCTTTTGCACTGTGTGTAAGCAAAACATGCTTTGTATATGATGCCAGGGGTGTTCATCCTCTTCTGTTGTAGCGTTGGAGACAGATTTTCATTCCCTGTCTACCATGGCTGAAGATTTTTTCCTGCTATGCCGCCAGTTTGTGTGTAGTCATGTGACTTCCAGTGGTAATTGTTATTACAGCTGATTGGTCAAACGGAGTCATGTGATTACTGTTGCTACATTTGATTGGGGAAATGTGGTAGATAAATGTGGTAAATAAATAAATAAAATTCTTCTTCACTAGTGCTCTGAACTTTTTGGCCATACTCCTCATGTACTGATTGAGTTTTGTGTTTGAAGAGAGACAATGTTGAAAATATTCAAATTCTGTCATATAGTCGAGGAAGGGACCTTGAACATTATTAGAAATATATGGTTGTCCTAGTATTTAAGCAATATTTAGAGCCTAGCTTGATAACATACACCAGTGTTCTTCCACTTCTTCCCTCTCTTCTACATCATGTTGTTCCCTTTTCTCTACTTTTTCAAATACATCCCCTTTGCAGGAGCTAATTAGCTGAAAGTACGATAGACTTGTACTTTCAGAACTTTCGTGGGAAAATATTCCATCGATTTTTTTTCTCTCTCTCTCTCTCTTGTTTCAAAGTAAGAATCAAAAGCAGGGCCTGATTCTGTGTGCACTCAGTCAGGGGATTAGAAACAGCAGGGGGCATAGAGGTAGGGTGCCATCCCAATCCTAACAGAAAACTCCTCTGACTCTGTGTTGTTCATCATGATTGACCTTTTCTATCTGACATTGTTAGATGTTCTTAAAGCTCTCCACCTAACAAGGGCTTTCCATTAAAATGAAAATCAATACAAAAACATTTTAATTGTTCACAGTGGAGCACTGGTACACAATACTCTGACAAAAATGTACTCAACGCGAGAATGGATAAATATTTGTTCTGCAAGAAACATCAGCATTGGCATTTAGAACTACCAAAGGTATCAAAGCATACACCCATACAGCTTTCAGGCATCTTAACAACTTATGCTATATATGCTCATACTTTATTGGAACTGAAATGGACACACTGAGCATTAGAGACACAAAAAGTGAAAAACAACAATCAGTCAAAAGTAACAGATACTGTACATACCCAATACATTACGTCCCAGGATGTAACACATGAATTGGTATAATAATGTCACAAAGCAACTGGAGGCGGATCAAAAGACTAGCAGTTAGCCCGTGTAGCGTGGATGGTAAACCCAAACGCGGAAGTAGTGCGAGCCGATAGAATAACCACGCGATTTATTATTAGAACTCTCTCACGCAGAGAGCAAGAGTTTAAACTATTAAACCCGCGTTCTAACAACACACACTCAATCAACCATAGGTGAAGTGATGAAGGGTTTGAGTTGAGCTGTGTGGAATACCGGATGGGTTCGGAGCGCCACAGGCAGTTGGAGTCGGTAGGTGACAGGGTTGATCCAGAGGGTGATGCGGTAAGGGCCGATGAACCTGGGTAAGAGTTTGCAAGATTCTGTATGGAGTTTTTTGTTGATAACCAGACCTTGTTACCTACATTGTACAATCATCTCGGAGGGTGCCGACGATGATGTTGCGCAGTGTAGCAGGTGTTGGCAATGGCTGCTCTTGCTTGTTCCCACAGCCACTGGCACCTACGGACCAACTGTTGGGCCAACGGTACATCAACCTCCGGCTCTTGGTGGTTGAACTTCGGAGGCTGAAAATCGTGGCATACCTCAAATGGGCTTAACTCGGTGGTGGACGAGACATGAAGATTGTGGGAGAGTTTAGCCCAAATGAGTTAGCGGGCCCAGGAGCGCTGTCGATCGGCGATGAAGCATCTCAGATAGTGCTCCAGTTGTTGGTTGGTTCGTTCCGTCTGACCATTAGTCTGAGAGTGTATACGGAGGAGAGACTGCAGGTGACGTTGATCAGACGGCAGAAGGCTTTCCAGAACCGGGCAGTGAACTGGGGACCTCTGTCCGAGACGATGTCCTTGGGGAACCCATGCAAATGGACTACATGCTCTAGTATCAGCTTGGCTGTGTCTTTAGCTGACGGGAGTCCGGTGCCATTGAAGGACCTCTGTTCTGATGTTGTGGAGTACTTGGAGTCGTCAAGGCGGCGCAAATGCTGGTTCAATCTCCGCAGCCTGTGCCTAGCGAACCCTCGTCTCCAAGTCCCACCGGATAGGTGCAATGATTTTTGACGGTGGGAGGACAGATGGGGAACATCCTCTTCATGTTGCCGGGAGAGGGCGTCAGCCTTGGTGTTTTGGCATCCCGGGCGGTACAACAGATGGAAATTGTAATGTTTGAAGAAGAGAGCCCACCACGCCTGCCTCGGGTTGAGCTGTTTTAAGTTCGGATTGTAATCAGGTTTTGATGGTCAGTCCAGATGATGAACGGCTCTCTGGTGCCCTGGAGCCAGTGACGCCATTCCTCCAGAGCCCACTTTATGGCCAACAGCTCGCGGTCCCCTACCCCATATCGCTGCTGAGTGGGGTCAAATTTTCTGGAGAAGAAGCTGCAAAGATGTAGCTTCTGATCTGGACCTCGTTGGGAGACAACGGCCCCGGCACCCACATCCGAAGTGTCCACCTCCACAACTAATGGTTTACTCGCATCTGGATGGAGGAGAATTGTTGCAGTGGTGAAGCGATGACACAATTCTTGGAAGGCAGAGTTGAGGGTGAAGGGGTGAGAAGATGGCCGATGTACCTTTCCAAGCACTCTGCCTCATACATCTCGCAAACTTTAGTTTAGCCGGGATTTCCCATACCATACACTGCATGAAAAGAGCTGTATCCGGACGAATATGGTATGGGAAATCTCTGCTAAACTTTAAGTTTACCAGATGTCTGAGGCAGAGTGTTTGGAAAGGTAGAATGCAAAAGGAAATTTTGTGAAATGACCAGATACCTCATGTATGTGGATGTATACGGGAATCGGTGAAACTTTATAGGAGTCCTCACAGCTAGCAGTGAGAGGTGATGGCTGTGAGGTGTAAAGGCCTTTTGTTTGTTAATGACTAGCAGAAAGAGGTGCTGTCCTTCTTATCATAGCCGGGTGGGGGGATTGGCCATGGTGTGCCTTTGTCTCTTCAGCTTGAGGGTTTGAAGGAGAAGCAAGCTGCACACACTGCTCTTCTCAAAGATGTTATCTTGAGCGCAAGTTTGATGAGAGAAGACCGCAGGAAGAGTCAAGCCATGTGCATAGAAGAGGTAAGAGCGCGCATAACGCGGGCATTGTGGTAAGTTGAACTTTATGTTAGCTGACAATATAGTAGCAAATTATACCTTACCAAGTTAGCCTAAGCACTTGGCTACACAACTACTTTTTGTTACCTGCATTGTTGTAGGTTTCCAGCTTATTTAACAGTTTGTCACATCAGAATTATACAGTGTTGTTTGCACATGTATGTATTAAAGTGTTTTTAATTCAACATTACAGGAAGCTGTAAGGAGCCTCCATAATTCAGAAAACAACCCACATAAATACGATCCACAAACTGGGTAAGAATGTTGTTTCTTTTTACCTGCAATGTATGGGGTTTTACATAATCATTTTAAATGTAATTAATGACACTACTCTCTTTCCACACAGAAAAGTTTAGTTCATGATCAGGCGATGATGACATACAGTATCTGCTGGAGGAATTAAAAATGACTTTTGCAGATATAGACCCAGAGTGTATAAAGGGTAATCAAAAATTGTTATTAATTCTGTTTAATTCTATTTCTTTTCATGTAAAAACATAATACAAATAATCTAAATCATTAATCATCATTACTGGCCCTTAGTATTAACCAGATTTAACCTAAGACAAACATGTTACTTTTTCTCTATGCCATTATTTATTTTCTCTGTATTTATTTAACAATGAAAAAATTAAGTCAATAGAAAAAAGAAAGCATATGGGCAATATTATGTATCCCATTATTTAATAGCTTGCAGATCTCTTAGCAGCAACCTTTCGCAGCAATAACTTGTACCTGTAATCATTTCCTGTCAGTTTCTCATTGTGGAGGAATTTTGGCTCATTATTATTATTATAATTTTTTTTTTTTCCCCGATTTTCTCCCCTAATTTAGTCGTGTCCAATTCCTCCCCGTCACTAGGGGGCTCCCACATTAAGGCTACTACTACCACTCAGCCGGGAGGGCCGAAGACTATCACGTATTTCCTCCGAACCACGTGACGCCAGCCGACCGCATCTTTTCGAACTGCTCGTTCGCGCACCGTTGGGGGCAGCGTAACACACTCGGAGGACAGCGCTATCCGCTCCCTCCGCCGCGCGAGCTCACAGATGCCCCTGACTGGCTGTAGAGCCATGATTAATGTCGGAGCACGATGTACCTCTCATCCCTCCTCTCTGAGGGAGCTCGACCAATCAGCTCTCTCTAGACCTCCGGCTGCGAGAGGTTACAGCACCACCCGGGATTCGAACTAGCGATCTCCGGATGATAGGGTGAGCGCTTTAACCACTGCGCCACTCGGCTCATTATTTTTTACAAAATATTTTCAGTTCATTGAGGTATTTTAGGATATTTGCTTTCTTAAGGTTCCGCCCCAGCATTCCCATTGAATTTGACTAGGCCATTTCAAAACCTTGATTCTTTTATTGTATCCATTCTTATGTAGATTTACTGGTGTGCTTTGGACCATTGTCTTGTTGCATGACCCAGTTTCAACCAAGCTTTAGTTATTGGATGGCCTCACATTTGTCTTTAGAATACTCTGATATACAGAGGAGTTCATAGGTCCTAGGGCTGCAAAACATGCCACAATCATGACTCCTCCAATGCTATGCTTAACAGTGGATATGAGGTGTTTTTGCTGAAATGCTGTTCGGTTTTCCCCAAACATACTGTAGCACTGGACATTTAAGGCCAAACAACACCACTTTGGTTTCATCTATTTATAGGACCTTTATTTCAGAGGCCTTGTAATTTGTTCAGATGCAGTTTTGTGAACCTTAGTCATGCTTCCATGATCTTTTTATACAGAAGTTGTTTTCTCTGACGACTGTTCCAAACAATGTGTATTTGTTTAGTATTCTTCTGATTTTGCTGCTATTGACGTTAATATTGACCATCCTCAGTGATGCCTGTATCTGAAATGTAGCTCTTGTTTTTTTGTTTTTTTTGTATTTCTCTGAGCATTGCATGGTCTGACCTTCGGGTAAATGTGCTGAGACGTGTACTGCTGAAAAGATTGTCAACTATCTTGAATGCTTTCCACTGAATAAGTTTTCTCACTGTAGAATGTTGAACTCCAAATTGTTTGAAAATGGTTTCATAGCCATTTCCAGATTGATGTGCAGCAACAATTGCTCCTCTATGACCACTGCTTATGTCTTTCCCTCATGGCATTGTGTTAAAACACACCTGAATGCTCCAGACTAGCAAACTGCCAATTCTTTTTCTTTTATAGATGTCTGTACACCAACTGATATTTAGTTAATGAAAGGCTAAGGGTTAGCATCTTCTAGTTGCAACCTACCCTCTTTCCATAACTTAGCCCTTTCTGTTAAATAAATAATTGCACAGTGAAAAAAGTTATGTTGTGATTCGTCTGGGGTTTTGTTTGCCTAATACTAAAACTCACTACACTGTAAAAACTCTATGAATGGATTAATAACGTATTTTTGATACAACTTCTTACAGTGGTATTTGTAGAGACAATAGGTAACATTGTTCTTGAAAACTTTGAAGGCTAAATAAAAATTTTTAAAAATCAAGTTGAACCAGCAATTTACCTTCTCTGAGATGTTAAATAACCATATCACTTTTTTAAATAATCTTTAATAACCGTATCTTTTTTTTTCCTGCTCCACCCCAGCACACACAGCCGAAGGAGCGCTCAGCTAACGAGAATTTAGCGGGGGATAAAAACAGAAATGTTTCAGAAGTTAAGTTAAGAAGTAGAGTTTTTTTCAGCAGTCTATAAGTTAAGGGATATAAAAAGTGATCTGCTCATATACTCATGTTATATCTGTTAACTTATTCCAAAAGAACTGGGCAGTCACCTTTGAAGCCATCCAAATGATTTGTATTGGACTGGGAGAGACACAGTCGTGTTGCCACAATTGGACACAATTGGGGAAAAACTGTTCATCTTTGCTAGTTTTTAAAAATGGTTATGATATATAAATAATAATAATAATAATAATAATAATAATAATAATATATAAAAGAATCAGTAAGATATTGATATTGATAAGCATCGGGTGTTATCCAGGCATTTTATTATCCTTTAAGCAAACTAGAACCAGTATTCTCCTGCTGTAAACCCCAATGCTCAATGTAATTAAACATATTGAGTACTGTTAACTGAAATAATTACAATGAGTTAAAATTAATAGACCTTGATGCGTATTTAGAACTTTTTGGTATTTATGAGTTTGTAGAAATTACACTTTTCAAGTTAGCTGAACAAATTTGATATGTTAAGTAATAAAGTAAGTCACAGTAACTGTCACCTTAAAGTTCCACCAACTTAAAATCTTTCAGACTAGCAATTTTGTGTCTGACGTCATCAGGGCACGTCTGGTGGCTCACTGGTAGGTGTTTCGTCTGCCATGTGAAAGGCCCGGGTTCAATTCCCAACAACTGGACGAAGTGCCTGTCCCAAGACCAGATAAAATGGGAGGGTTGCGTCAGGAAGGCCAGCTGGTATAAAACCTGTGCCAAGCTTGTGTGGACCAGATTGCAACAACTAAAAAAATTATAATTGCTATTAAATAGTATGAATTAGGCTACTCAATAACGCAGGTAAAGAACGATTGATATGAATGAGTACAACAAACTCAAAAACTGATAATTCTGTTTACTTAAAATTAGAACCATCATTACTTGAAAAATTTGAGGTAACTTCTTACCTCAATTGTTTTGAGTTTTGCCAACTTATTCGGGTTTACAGTGTGTTTTATGCAGATCACTGTTTTAACTTTCACTTGTTTTTAATTTTAAGTAGTGTTTTTCTGTTTTAATTAATAAATAAAGTATTCTTCTTATTATTATTATATAATTATTAAATAAATGTAATAAATAAAAGACATGGAAGGCAGAAATTAACATTATCTGTCTGACATACAAAAAAAATTACACTCAGCTACAAGGTCAGTTATGATTAATGTACGTCTGCACAGGTCAAACTTGACGAAAGAAGCCCTATAATGACTAAATGTTTATACAGATTTATATACAGCACGTCACATTAGCCACAATCTTTTTTAATTTCCATATGAAAACCTGTGATAGTTCCTGATTTACACAATTAAACTTTGTTATTCTAATGCCAGGCACATTAAATAGAATTTAAATGGAACTCGTGAACCCACTTAATGTACGTTGTGCGTATTAATCTTAAATATATAGTTTGAGGTTATTTAAGAGCATGTTCTATGGCATACTGTGTTAGGTCTACTCAGGATTTACTTGAGTTTAACTAAATAATTTAAGCAAACCTTATTATAACAGGTGTATGTGATTATTTCCCAAATTGTTGTGACACAGTTGGAAGCATATATTTGTTATTGTGTGTATGGTGTAGCATTACAGTTTCCTTTCACTGGAACCTGTTCCAGCATGACAATGACCTTTATACACAAACTGGCATCTGGAAAGACATGGATTCCCAAGATGGACTGCACAGAGGAACTTGAGGGGATGAGATGAACTAGAATGCTGATGGTGCCCCAGATCTCCTTGCTTATCATCAGTGCCTGACCTGACCAATGTTCTTGTGGTTTGGACATATAATACATATACAATGGTATTATAGATTTTCCTGTGCACAAAACAGGTGACGTCACTAATTAGTTCTAGCCTATCTGACTAAAGAGTTAATTAGAATCAGCTGGTTTAGTTAAGTTAGGAATCAAATATGTGTTTATAATATTATATATAATGTATCTCACAATCTGGGGCACCAACCCTTGTACAAAAGTGGCTAAAACTAGGGAATTCTCAAGTGAATTGTGAATGTCTGTAGCAAATTTTGGTAAATTATCTTCAGGAAGCAATCAATCAGACATGGATTGAGCAACTGACAACAGAGTATTCCGGAGGTTTCACAAAACTATTGCACAAAAACAACTAATTATTCTTATTGTCTTGATTGTTATTATTTTTTTTAAAATGAGAATGTCATTAAAACACTGAATTTCACAGTATGTATTTTAATCAATAGCAGTTTGTGTGTGCTGGCTGTGATATCTAAAAGCTGTTGCCCTTCCTCTGTCGGTCTCTAATTACTTACTTTCTCAATGACAAATGACAGGCCTCACCATGCCAACTCCTGCTATATTCCCCTGGAGAAAACAATAACACCGTGACCAAAGGGGAAGACTGGCATGTGCTCTCATTCTCTCACCCAATCTGTTTCTCTTTACCAGTCAGTCTTCTTCCATCACTGCACTAAATTACACAGTTGCCCTGCAGGTAACTACATCTCCCCTGGAATTATTTATACATCACAGAAGATTGCTTTGGTAATTATATGTATCGTACTTAAATTTGATCAATTTCTCCATGGGATGCTGTCTCATGTGAACAAGTTTTTTGGTATTTTAACGCTCACAATGACAGTGAGAGAATGATTCCCGTAATGCATTTTATTTGAAATTTGCACAATTGTACGTACAGTGTTGATGAAAGCAATAGGTTACTATTACTAGTTACTTTTCAGTGAAAGTAATATAAAGTTGCTGCTCCCATTGAGGAGGCACCACAGCAAACCTTCTGATTTGCACTCAACTTGCACAGGATTTACATCGGATGCCCTTCCTGAAGCAACTCTCCCATTTTATCCAGGCTTGGGACCAGAAATGCATCCAGTGGCTGGGGCTTTGGGCATTTGATGGTAATTGAACCCAATCCTTTGGGATGGCAGGCAATAAATCTACCACTGAGCCACCAATGTACATGAAAGTAAAATAATACTATTGTTTATTACTTTACTCTAACAGTAATAAGCTGCTGTTACTAGGTACTATCTAAAGTAATGTGTAACTATTGTGTTACTTTTATATTTGCTATCCTTTTTCAAAAGAAAATGAGAGTCAAATAGTATTTCTAAATTAGTCAGAAGGTGATGAAAGTGATGAAAGCCCTTCCATATTTAAAACTGTGATAGTTGTAATAGTTTTTTTCTAATGCCAATCGTTAAAATAGAAGTATTTCAATTTAATGGGGGCTGTTCAATTGTGAACCCACTTATGTACATTCTGTAGACTAATCTCAAGTATACTGTATACTTTGAGGTTACTTACGAGCATGTCCTATGGCATATTACTGTATGTTAGGTCATTGATCTACTCTTGTCAAACTATATCATTTTAGCACACCTTGAATTGAGGCATGTAAACTCTATGACCAATGATTTGTGAAAACCTGACTATCACAGTAACACAGTTGGGAGCATACATTTGTTCAGAAGTATCTTTGCATGTATTACAGTTTCAAACGGGGCGTAAAACTGTTCCAGCATGACAATGCCACTTACGCAGAAATTGGCATCTGGGAAGACATGGTTTGCCAAGATAAATTGCACACAGGAACACGAATTACCTACATAGAGTCACAGAACAGGTGAGTCACATAATATTTTGAAATGAGTCAGGATGGTGGCGGCGATGATTCATGTTGGCAGTTGCAGTGGTGATGCTAGTGAGCAGGAGGATGCTACTAAAACAACTTAATGCAAATCACCATGAGTGCCAAGAGACCCAGGGCCGGTCCTGGATACAATGATGACTTTTATGAGCCAAAAAACACAAAAATAAAAAATATTAGGGCAATTTCATGCAATTTTCTTTTTGTTTACCAATATGAGTCCAAATGGCACTTCCACAATGCTGAAATCATCCATTAACAAATGACCAAATCACTTAACCCTACGTCAGTATAAACACAAAGTCAGTCTAATCACTTTTAATAACGCACACGCACACACACACACACACACACACACGCGCACACACACACACACACACACACACACACACACACACACACACACACACTTATAGCAAAAGAATAGACTATTATTTATTTACTATTATTTACTATTACTTTTACTGAAAAATACTATATTAAAAATATCACATTATATTACTAATGTCTTAAAAAAAAGTTATGTGCCATTGTCATTAAACAGATTCATCCCACATTGCTACAGCCTTTTTACCTTTTTTTCTTCACGCGGGCCATTGTTGCAGTAAAGTTATTAAAAAATAGTCACTACACTTGGACACAGAATTTAAAAAATGTTTAAAACAGGCGCACACAGTGTGAGTGACGTACACACACTGAGATTGAGCATCAGAGACAATTACCCACAATCCCACAGCATGAGAAAAAGAAGAACCATTGGCTCAGTTATGATCGCGTGACGCTTCGCATACGTACTACAGTACTCATATATCAAGACCTTTCTCATTCACAGAAGACCAAGTTACACGCAATCCAAAGTATTACTGTATTACAGTAGTGCATTTTACTCTCAGTATATGGTCCCTGCATATGGTCAAAGATAGCATAAAAAAGAATGTAAAGAAATGTGTAAAACAGGTGAGGGAAAACAGAAACATTAAAGACAGAAAATTAGTTAACAACTATTTTAAACACATGGTATCACTTCGACAATAAACAGAAATTGCAGGGTCTAAATAGACAAATGTATTAAGAGATAACAGTAAACTATAAAACACAACTGGATCAATACAAGCAAAACATAAGAGGCACCGGTGAATGGTTGACAAGAGCGGGCAGAATTTATAAACTTCTGAACAATGCTTTGCTCTAAGGGCATGGGGGAATGGTAAAGTGTCTAATAAATTTATAAATAGAACCCTGATTACATAAGCAATGGTTTGTCCTAAAAGCATCTGAACAAAATTAATTTCCGTTAATAGCCGTTTTCAACAAATTTAAGTGGTTCTCCTTTCTTACCTGTTTAATATGTTATTAATAGTGTGCAGTTAAAAGCTAGATTAATTAACTGGGTCATAAAAATGTTCATGTCTTCCCAGTTCAGTATGACCGTACAAAAGCAATAAAGTCATATTTCTAAATTACCTTGATAGGAAAATGCAAGGAAATGGGAACGGACAAAGATATTTAAAAAAAAGGGATGGGTAATATAGTTGAAAGATAATATACGATTCTATACTGGGTTACTGGTTACTGAATGGAAGGTTGGGGGTTTGAGCCCCAGCACAGCCAAGTTGCCAAGGCCCTTAACCATATCTGCTCCAGGGGCACTGTATCCTGGCTGACCCTGTGCTCTGAGCCCAGCTTCCTAACTGGGATATGTAAAAAGAATAATAATAATTTCACTGTGCTGTAAGGTACTGTACATGTGACAAGTAATTATTATCAATTATTATTATGACAGATAAAAAAGAGACATTTACTCAAGATATTTGAGTAAGATGTAGAAAAGAAGTGTGCACTGGAGAACTGGAGTTACTCCATCAGAGAGATTAATTGTTTATTATATTACATGTTAATCTTAATATATCATTCTGTGTTCTATTCAGTGGTGTTTTTCGAGAGAATGTTTTGGAAAATCTGTTTTGAATATTGCCTCCTTGGAATGTTGTCAAGTAAACAGCATGCATACTATTCTAATAATTTTAATAACAGGCCCAGTCAACTATGTTAATACTGTGTGAGAGAGTACACACAAATGTAAAACTGAGCCAAGCTGAGAACGTAAAAGACAAATTTGCAACAAAATGTATTTTACAGTTTCATGGTGGTATGAGAATGGTAGTTTATTTGTATACTTTAAAACAGAAGACTATCAGTCAAAATAGCACCCTTATAGGCACTTTATTTATAGGTAACAGAATATGACATAGTGACAACGGGGTTCCACCCACTGTCCAAAGACATGCAGATTAAGCTAAATTGGTGTCCCCAACTTACCTGTAGTGTGTGAATGTTCGTATGAGTGTGTGTGTGCCCTGTAATGGATTGGCACCCCGTCCAGGGTGTACCCTGCCCCAAGTCTCCTGGGAAAGGCTTTAGGCCCCCTGCGACCTATATACAGGATAAAGCAGTACAGACAATGACTAGGTCACAGTCATAGTGTGCATAGTATGTAATTAGAGATGATGATCATGACAAAATGTGTTGTTTCTTTCTTTGGCTAAAGAGTCAAGAAGGGAGCAAAACACTGTTGAGAGCAATTTCTAATGAGAGGTTCTACCTTACTTGTTCTGATTTGACTGCAGGGATATTGAGCAGAGCAATTTAACTGGAGACGACTGAATTGAGAAGGATGTATGTGTTCAGACGGAATTTCTAAATAATCCAACATCCACATCAATTTCTTTCTGTTTTATCTCTATCCAGCTCCAACTATCCGCATTTCTATAGTTTATGCATCATTCTCATATGGTTGTATGGTACAAGGCTTGTCTACTGCATTCTCTTTCTCTCTCTTCCTGTTCTCATTCTGTCTCACTCACTCACTCTCTTTCCCTTTTCCCACTTCACTCCCTCTCTGGAGGCAGCATGCTGAGAAGCAATCTTCTTCAGCAGGTGATTGCTTGGTGAATATTTATAAAGAGAGCAGACAGAGTAGAGAGATGGAAAGAGAGAGCGAGAGAGAGCGATCACTTCACACCATTTACAACTTCAGGTATTTTTCTGCCATATAAAGAGTCCAATTTTTCACACATAAATCTAGGAAAAATGAAAAGCATTTCAAACATGGCAAGATGCACTCATGCTTTAAGGACATTTATCCGTTCAAACTGTTCTTGAAGCATTTTATAAATTTCTTTCTGAGCCTTGTGCATTTATTCTGTTCAGTTTAATTACATCCCATAAGATAACACATAAATTAAAGGAAAGAGTTTTGCAGTGCCAGCCATGTGTTGAATTACCCCCAATAAATAGCCATTAAACATGCATAATTGACAATTAGTGCAATGGTGGGGGTAAGATTATGGCATTTTCGTGACCTGGCATTGATTTCTCCCATTAGCAATGCAGGCGTGAAAAATGACCTGTCATGATGCATAAAAATGGCCATGGTTCTGGATAATAGAATTAAAGAGGTAACAGTGGGAGAAGTAGGAAAGTTAAGCATGTCCACAATGAATGCCCTGTGAATGAAGCAGGAGTGTAAAGGAGAAGTTTTAAGATGCTTTGTTTCTGAAAGATTCAGGGTGCTCTCATATACAGTACACAAAAAAATAACAATTAAAATAAATAAATAAATAAAATAAACCTAGAGTGTATTTCACTGTCATTCATTTAGGAATTTATAAAATACACCAGTTACAATACAAAAATAAAATGTCTAATAAGAATCAGCCAAAATACTCAACGTGAATTAAACGCCATTATGTACATACATTTTTCGGTTGCAGGCAGCATTTTATAAATGTGAGCTGCTAAAAAAATGCAAACATCTATCTCTCTATCTATCTATCTATCTATCTATCTATCTATCTATCTATCTATGAATAAATAAATAAACAATTTTAACCAACCATGTAAAGTTTTTTTTTTTTGGTTTTCACTTTTATTTTTTATATTATTATTTTAGTAGGAAACTGAGCCAAAAACAAATAACCAAATAGAAAATGAATGCAATGGTCATCAATGGCCTCCAGTGGTTGGTTTTAAAATAAAGGTCTTTAAAAAAAAATTCTAGTTTTAGTTTCATGCATTAACAATTGTATAAATGTGTGTATGTGCATGGAAGGTGTCTGCAATCATGCTATAGTGGTTTACTATTTTTGCATACTGTGTGTGTGTATATATATATATATATATATATATATATATATAATATATATATATATATATATATATAAAAATTTAACCTTATACAGTGTGTGTATATATACTTATTTATATTTACTCTTACAAATGGCCCTAAAATTGAGGCAGGATTCAGGTTTTTGTTTAGTGCCACCGATTTTCCATCCCAATTCAATTATTTCACCCTCAACAGCATTTTAATGACAGACACCAAAGCAGCCAAACTTTTTTTTTTTTTTTTGCAGTAATGCTACAGTGAAACTACCAATAATATTACATTTTCAGAAATAATGTTGATAAAATAAATTCTGGCGTCATAAATTTAAATTATCTCCCAGTTCTACTAAGAGTATGGACTATTTGGCAAAATGAATTTCTCTCTCTCACTTTGTTTCACTCTGATTCTCAAATCCAGTCTCCACAAACATACCTTCCCCAATGCTAGGATACCTAGCAACCAGACAACCTCTTTTTTCTTTCTTTCTTTTTTTGACACAATGACAAATTGGTTTCATTTTCAAAGCTCATTCACCTCTTGCCTCTCAAATTAAATAAATGAGAAAAAGAAACATTGCTCCTTTTCACTTGAAACCTTGAACATAACACACATTCACAGTGTGTGTGTTCTGGACTACCAAGATCTTTATTGAGTGCGTTTTTAGTACAATATTCCTCGGAAAGTTACAGTTACAAACTCTGACATACTCATCACAATAAACAGGTTTTAACTATACAGAGACACAAAGCAGGAAATGATGGGCATTTCCTTTAAATCTATATATACATAAACATGGGAATGAATGTCCATGCCATGCTTCTAGTGTCCACTTCCTCTCTCTCTCTCTCTCACACACACACGCTCTCTCTCTCTCTTCATATTTCTTTGTCTCTTTCATGCTATCCCTTATGGCACATGTGTACAAGGACATTCAGTCTGAGTTCCAGACAGTCGTTTTTAATCTCATGTACACACACCTACAGACACACAACCTCACACGCAGACACTAAAACACTTCTCTGGCATTTGGCCATATGCGTGAGCCGTGCAAGTGAACATACAGACGTGACATGCCTTGCTTTGCTGTTGGCACACTAAAAAAGAAGGACTGGTATAATTCTGCCGAAGTGAGTGTGCATTTATCTACACTCCAAGCAAATAATGATAAAATTAGAACAAAAGCAGCGAATCCCAGTGTAAAACGCATCCACTTTCTATTGGACATGAATCCATTTGCAAAACATGAGGATGAATCTCCTTGAGGAAAATGCAACACTGCCAGCTTTTTTTTCCTTTGTGTGTGTTTTTGTCTTTGGTAGAATAAGGAGAAAAAGATTAAAACGAGATAGTACATCAACACAGAAACTCACATGTCCATGGATTGGAGACAGACCTAAAGGGACATTCTGGCAAAAAGCTAAATCATCTCTCTTATAGTGCTTAGCTTTTGCCACTCTGTATGTATTTATTAGAAATGAAAGCATTAAATGGCTCTTGCCTTCTGTGTTACATCCTGCTAGAATCTCCACAGAATATATAATGTATTTCAGTAATGCATGCTAGGCAATAGACACAACATGGGAGCATAAGAAAGCCCACTGATGTAATACTCTGCTACTGGTAGTATCCAGAATATTAGAAAAAAAATAATAACGGGGGATTAAGAAAAAAAACATTAAGAAACAACATTTTTATGCCAGAATGCCCCTTTACATTTACACAACCGATTCATAGTATCATATTTCACAGTTAATACTAATAGCAAAACACTAATGATTGCTTTTCAGATTACCACCAGATACACTGGCTTGATTTACATTCATTGTAGCTCATCCATGATTCATATGAAGGGTAATATTGTTTTAAAAAAAAGAGAGAGACTCCATTGATCATTCACCATCCTATGTATGTAGAAAATGTATTGAATGTGCCATAATTAAGAACATATCAGCCCAGGCTTGTGTATTTCCTTTCCGCTCTTACTTAATTGTTAAATTGATCCACCCACTTAGTGCATCCATCCATCAAGTGGCCAGCTATCCAGCCACTTTTTCATTCTTTCATCCAAACATTCCACACCTTTTAACGTATCAACTACCTGCCTGATCTATCTATCCAGTCATCAATCCAAACAGTCCATCCATACCAACCATTCTTTCATCCTTTCACCCATCAATCAAATAGTTTATCTACCTATTCATACATATACCAATCAACCATAACATTATGCCCAGTATTGTATAGATTCCCCTTTTGCTGCCAGGGTAGCTCTCCCCACTCCACAAGACCACGGGGGCTTTTGAAACCAGGACTTTTGGGTGCTGTCGGTTGCTGAGTGGGAAATCCATGGCTTGTTTGTCCAGTGCCTCCCATGAGTGCTCAATCAGACTGGGACCTGGAGACGTTGGATGTCAGGTTCCAAAGTCGGGTCCCTTGAGCTCTTTGCCTGCTATGCCAGTGCATGGCCGGCTGTGGTGGACTGGGTGTTCTGATAACTTCTGTGCCCAGCATTGAACTTTTTTCAGTGCTGTGTGCTACATTGGGTTTTCTGTGGGACTGGACTGGACAGAGTTTGATACAACCTTAGATGAACAACATACTTTTCACTGTGCCAGTATTTATTTAGCAAAATTAAGCCCAAAAACAATTATGTGGACAATCGTAAGCACAAAATAGAGCTAAGTAGAGGGGCCGCTAACTTTTACGCATTACTGTACATACATATATGTAAGCATGTGGAACAGCTTTCTGTTGGATTTTGATTCATGGCTCTGGTGAATTGGCCAGTCAACTATAAGAGCATTAATAAGGTTGGCCACTGATGTTGGGAAGTCATGCAATGAAGTAGTTGCCCTTCCAATTCAATCCAATTGATGTAAAACCAAAGGGTGTCCATGAACTTTTGTCCACTCATTCTTTCTTACTTTTCATCCATCCATCCATCCATCCATCCATTCATCTATCTATTGCCCAATTTATTCATCCATCCATCCATCTTTCTGTCATTCCCTCTTAGCAGCCTATTACAAGTCCCTGCCCATCAGAAATGTGACTAACATCTTGTTGGCATTCCTGTCCTGTCGTTCCACCCCTGGAAATTGAAAAAGGAAGAAAAAGAAGAAGAAAGACAACAACTAAATACACATGCACTGATTGTTAACACATATGACTGTGAAAGCACTCTCTGTCTTTTCGTAACCCTCACCTCTGTTTACATTGTTCAAAGGAGAATAGAAGAAAGCGAGGCCTAAAATAAGGGCAGAGATGGAGGAGAGAGAGAAGGAGAGGGCGAGAGTGTGAGGAGATTTGCTTTCAACAAACACACTCTCACACTGGATCTTTTTCTCATTAACTTCTAAACTAGTATAATGCTTTCTTCTTCATGTCAAAGTCAGCAGAATATGACCATCTTCCCATGCCCAGATGGAGTATGCAAGGTCTTGCTACTCTTTTTTTGACTCATCATGGCAACCAATGAAGAGAGAGCAGGATATAAACCTGTGTGTGTGTGTGTGTGTGTGTGTGTGTGTGTGTGTGTGTGTGTGTGTGTGTGTGTGTGTGTGTGTGTGTGTGAAAGAGAGAGAAAGAGAGAGAGAGAGAGAGATCTCAATTATCATTTCAGGACAGTGTGTTCATTCACAGGGCACTAGGCATCTGTTAGCAAAGGTTTGTGCAGATGTACAACCTAGCAACAGATGACCAGTCACTCTTTGCACCAGATTGATGTCAGGGACCTTTCGCACTAGGTTCATCAATGTTATCTGAACACATATGGTGCTTCATGCCCCACATGTTAACTGTGTCTCTGTATGATTGTTTAAGAGAGAAAGAGATAGAAAGAAAAGAGATATATATAGAGAGAGAGACTTATGCTGATCATCCTAGCACTAGCTGACTATATGCGTATCAGTTCATTGTACATGTAAACACTTGATCACTTGATTAGCGACTTTTGAAGACCCTGTTTTGAAGACGAACAGCAGTACAGCATATTTAACAGTGCAATAACACTAACATGGACGTACCAGAGAGTTTAGGTAGTGAACACACACACCCACACACAGCTGTCCTTGGACAACGCCACCAAACATGTAAACACACACAACAAGAGAAACCCAAAAAGGATCATAAAGAAAGCAAGGAAGGAAAACAACATGAACAGAAGAAGAAGAAGAAGAAGAAGAAGAAGAAAGAGAAAACCTGTACAGTTAAGTGTTCATCAGCATGGAAAATTCTACAATATACATCATCCAGTTTGGTAGCCTGAAGATTTCATTTGCTTTAACCTACATGTGGTTTATACACAATTAAATCACATTTCTACAGTGTTTGGCTCCAGGGCAGCAACAAATCCTTGAAGACTGTCCTTTCGGGCTTCCCCAGCTTGACTACATTAAATTCCTTTTCTTGGGAGTCCAGTGTGCCCAAAAACACAAGCAGGAGGAAAGTTTGCACATATAGTATCTGTTACAAAGCACCTTCAATATGAAGGTTTACTCCAGAGATATATTCATATTTAAAGATATACACACAGGCCGTTCAAGATGTCCTTTGGCAAAGCCGGCTGTCAGGTAGTGATGCTGGGAAGCAGAGGACTACGAGGTATAGCTGTATTTGTTTCAATAGAAAAGAAAACACATATACCAGCAACCAAAAAAAAAGAAGAAAAAAAAAAGAGGTGCATTAAAAAGTTTTTTTTTTCCTTTGTAGTAGATCCTCAAAAGCGCTCACAGTTTAAAATTCATTGAGAAAAAGAAAAGAATCACAAATCATGAGCAAACTGAAGGAGATGATTTTTTCTTTTTTTACATGTCCTTGATATTAGAAATGAATCGACTGTTTTTGCTTTAATAATAATGGCTGGATGGATATCCTGTATGTACAGCCAGAAACAGATAGATGGACAGACAGGTATCCCTGTTTTGTTCTCTCTTTACAGATATACTGATTTGTAATGTGTATCAGCATATTCGTTTGTCTTTATCAGATCAGGATGATCGTCTCAACCCTGGCGCGCTCCGACGTGCCAGTGCTCACCCGCTCCTGCACACTGAGCAGGATGCCTGGCCCGTCGGCCGGCGCCTGCTGTAGTCATGCCAGCGCTGTGGGAGACTGGCACTGGCTCATCTGCATGTTCTGGACATTGCTCAGGATCTTCTTCTGGTGACCGGCTAGAGTCACACCTATCCTCAACAAGTCTCTGTAAAAGTGGAATAAGAGACAACAATAAACATATCATATATGTCACATGTGGTTAAAGATGGGAATGGTTCTGGCTACAGGTATTAATAGGCATTCATATTATTACAGCACCACTGACTTTTAGCTCAATATTGTGATATTCTCGTTGTTTCTTCTTAATTACAGTACACACTCACTCGCTGTTTTATCAGGAACATCTGTACGCATACTGCTTCATGCCAATCTAAAAGTAGCAAATTATGGCAGATAAACGGCAAGAGCTCCAACTAATGCTTACATTAAACATCAGAATGGTCATACTGTACATGTGTCCTCACTGGTCGTTGGTGACAGACAGAATAAGTATTTTAAGAACTGTTGATCATCTGGGATCCAGAACAAAAAATATATGGTTGATAAAAGATGTCCCAAGGAGAACCGGTTCAAGTTGGCATGAAAGCAATATTTTAAATTATGTTCTTTAGAACCATGGTGAGCGGTAAAGCATTTCAGATTGCAGAAGTCAAATCTTGATGAGATACAACAGCAGAAATTCACATTGTCTTCCATTCGTACTGGACCCCAAAGTGGACAGCCTGTTCTGATTAACAACAACAACAATAATAATAATAATAATAAAAAATACTTAACTTAACTACTTTTTGCTTGTTTGTTTTCCTTCAGTTTTTCAAACTGGTGATGGAGCCATAAAAACAGCTGAAGGGTCACTTGAAACTGCTCTGTCTAAACTCTACACTCTGAATAGCTTTTTGTTCAGCAAAATAAACCCTTTTGAATACATGTTATTTAGACCCTAGCTGCTGTACTTATCAACAAGGTGCCACTCTAAATGCCCACCCAAAGCTAATCTTTTCAGGTTTTAACAGCTTTTGCATATTTATGATGGTATATTAAAAGCAGAGAGAGCTTAAGTATATCGGGGCCTGGGACAAGGTTACATATGGACATGGATAGACACTAAATAAGCCTGACAATAAATAAACTGACAGGAGGAGGCATCTGATGTTCCATTACAAACACAAACAATTACATTTGTAAATCAAAGAAAGATAGATGGGTTACTGTATTTAAAATTGCATTAAAATTTTTAGAAAATGTAAAATATAATAAAATTTAATTGAAAAGAGCAAATAAATGCAATATTAAAGGGTGATATTAATATACTGTATAACAACAGTCATTCTCTGATCTGATGAACAGCATTTAAGTAGTGTTTTTTATTATTATTAATCTTTATTAATATTATTATATGTACGTATGTAAAACAACTCTCTTACGAATCAAAACCAACACAGGTGGGTAAATAAGGGGATATTTCACCTTACAACATATAGCAGTGTAGGGGTGGGGCAGAACTGAGATGCAAGGACATAAAGTTTTTACTAGATATAGAGTTTTAATCAATGTCTTTTTCATTTTAAATGAAAAGACAGGAATTAAAATAGTATGTATTAATGTTAAAATAAATTTTAAAACATCCACACACTCCTGACTATAAAAGCAGACAAAAGCTGTGCGTGTATGCCCCTGCACTTCTGTAGTTCATTACGCCCAGGTTCACTAATTCATTTCTAACAAAGCAGTCTGCTCATCACATCTTTTGATCGTCACAAGTATGTAAAGAGACTGAAGAAAAAATGTCTCCCTAGAATAGCTGAATATAAGTAGAAACACTTAATTCATGTCAGGAATGTATGATTATTCTGGGATTTTTGCTTCTTTTTTGCTCTTACAATAAAAATATATATATACACATGAATAGGTACTGTACGTTTGGGGTTAATAACAGTTTTTAAGCTGAAAAATAAAACTAGTTTGCTATATACACCAATTAGTCCTTGTCGTTTAATACATGGCCATCATTGGCTAATAATTTGTTCACTAATAACTACTATTTGTTTGTGTACTGAATACTTACCTTTAGATTTAAAATAAGTAATTTGTGGAATGAACTCATTATTGACACTCCCCACCCCGCAAGCAGTCTATTCCAAAACCGTGCACTAGGAAGGTGCTTTTAGGTCACTGTTTCTTTTCCTTGAGCAGTTCCTCTAATTATTCTCATGCAATGTCAACTTGCCCGTAGCATTTCTGGACTTGACTGCTTATATAAACTTTTTTTGTGTTGTTTTACACTTTTGCACACTTTTGGCATTTTGTATCAAATTTTCCAGGGCATGCTATTTTAGGAAAATGACCAAGATTAGGGTAGTTGCTGATTTTCCAAAAACAATATGTCATAAGATGTTTTGTTCCCATATAAAGTCTGGTAAGTATATAAAGTATTATCAAGCTAATTATCTATTATCTATTCTATTATTTATTATCATAGTTAATTAGCTATTATCAAGCTAATTATTATTAAGCTAAGGTATAATCGGTTGATACCTCCTTTTTTTTTTTTTTTTTTTTTAAAGTTAATCAGACAGAGAAAATGCAGCTTGCCAGTTCACAGAGAAACTGCCATGTCTACTGTGCTTTCCTGTGGTGGAAGCTGTGACTGTTCTGTACGCCTAGATTATATGGGGTGTCTGCTATACATGTCACAGTGAAGGAGTTGTTACTATTTAAATGAACATATTGAACCAATCAAAACTGAGAATTCCTCATCTCTGTGATATATATAATTTATATGTAAAATTTATAATAAATAGACACACAGCTTACAAAGATGTTTTATACACAGTAGAACTGTTTGTTAAATGGAATGAGATATGAGTATGCACTGATGTAATGTAATGTAATTTTAATTACACATAATGTACAGTATATGGCTAAAAATAAAATGTGTGCTAAAATTATAATAGTTGAAACCATAAACCATAACCACAATCATACTACCAGTAATGCCATACAAGTAATTGTTATGCCTAAACTTTCCTTTAAAAAAATAAATAAATAATGAAAAGAATTATTGGGATTTCTGAATTTGAAAGATAACTTGAGCTGAGAACCACTTTTGGCATTATTCAGTGTGAGATTATAAACTTTTCAAGTTATAGTGCATTGCATGGTTTTATTAGTGATAGGTCATGATTCTAACGAGCGACAGACTCACTCTGCAGTAATCTGGGCGACGAGTTGCAGGGAAGTGAAGCCGGAGTTGAGAAAATTGTCTCTATATTGAGACATCTTAATAGCAGACAGCCAGTCCTCCACTGAGCTGAAGGTGTTGAAGTCAGGGAGAGACCTGTCCAACAGCGGTTGAGACGGACTGCAGAGACAGAGAGGAGAAGAGTGCTTAAGTTATTCTGTTCACAAAACGACAACCCTGCAATTCCTGAATTTGCTGAAACGAGAAAAAAAAAAGTCATAAATGCAGTACACTATTACGAGAAGGGCATATGTTATTTTAGCTGACTAAAATGTACTAGAATATAACCCCCTCAGAGAAAGTGTACAGACACACCAAATATCCAAATATCTTATATATTAATATATTTTTTGGCTAGTCCACTCAGCACCTGTGTCTATTTTTTCTAATACTGTATGTGTTGAGTTCTGTTCTTGCTTGTGAATTGTACACAGTTACAACCTTTTATACAGCATTTACAAAATCCCCTAACGCTATAGAAGCTGCATCAATACCACAAGCGCACACTCCTATTCAGCCTAAGATTCACTCCTATAGTGGGAAGTTTCCACTAAAAAGATTGCTTTGAATGGTAGATTACATTTCTGTTTACACACTGCTACAGACACGGTTTTGTTATGGTATGATTATTGGAAACTTAAGCATCAAGGAAAGCAATATGAGAGAGAGAAGTCACGTCTTTAAAATTATAACTCTCCAGTTGTAAGATATAGAAGCCACATTTGTTTTATAACTTGCATTTGTGTTATATCTCCCAGTCGCAAGAAAAAAGTACTTTCTGAATATAACTCCATAAAACAAGAAAATTGCACAATCAGGAAATAAAAAAGTCATTGTGTTTGTTTGTTTTGAATTGTCTGAGTCTATCTCTTTTTAATCCCATCCTCTACGTCTCCTGATCCTGGATCATCTAATTCTCTGGTTAGGTTTAGGTTCATATACCGCATTCTATTACTAAGAGTTATACACTGATCAGTCAGTTCAACAATTCAAGTCAACTGCATAATATTGTGAAGTAAAGGGGCGCATGGGGCTAGGCTGTCTGGTTGTCCTTCCTGACCCTGTCATCAATCCATTACAAATGGCCCTTGTCTAGATGTGGTTTCACCCTACTGGCTATGGCACAGACCCCTGTTCACTTGACCCTAAAGGTCAGTGCATTAGTGCAATGGGAACTCTCAATATCATGACCCAGGCATGGATCAGTGTACTGTACTAGATTCCACATATAAAAGATTTAACTGTACACAGTACACTGTACTCTCGCATAGCTCGACTCAAATATGAAAGACAAACATACTTAAACATAGGTAGTAGACAGGCTGTTTAGAATGCAACCTCATCAACGCATCTGTATACTCCAATATCTCAGTGAATGCTCAGCACGGGCCGATCTCATCCCTGAACTACTCATCCATAGCTGATAAAGTAGGAAAGCACACAAGAGGGTCACTCTTGACAGTTTTCCCCGAAATATCAATACAATTAGGCATAGTGTGAAAGTTTATTTGATTCCACTCTTCTTTTTGTTTATTGGCACCTCATAAGCAATTTTATTAATGTGAAAGCTGGCCAAGATAGTAGAAGGTGGGGGTGAAGGGGGGAGGGGTTGTGGCAGTCATACCAAGCAGGGTATGAATCAATCGTGCCTAGTGTGAAAGCAGCCTGTCACTCATATCCTTATGCTTGCCAATTCTTTCTGCTTGCAATACATCAGCTTCAAGAACTGACTCTTCACTTGCTGTCTAACATATTCTACCCATTGACAGGTGCCATTGTAACATCATCATCAACGTTATCCACTGCACTCGTTGTCTTCTAAGTGTATTTTGCAGTATACTCTATAGAAAACAAACACACTGTTGAAATACCAGTCACTGGATAAAGACTATTTCTCATGTGAGGAGTGAATCAGGAGTGTAGGATCAGGAGTGTAGAATCACAGACAGTCTGATGTCTCTATACATATTGCTTTGTTTTTACAGTATGATGACCCGACATTGCATGCATTATGAGTATAGTGGGTTAGACCTAATACAAATATTAGGTCTATTATCTGTTATTTAGTTATCTAGCTGTCTTAAATGTTTACAGTATATCTGTGTACACCTTTACAAATGAAATGCTTTGACTATATTGAGCATGATACACACATATTGATAAAGCGCACACAAATTAGGGTGTGGCTCTCCAAATAGGGTCTGAGGACGCCAGATGTCTGGGGATGAATGGTTATATCCTGTGTCCGTGGAAGTCTGTGGAATTCATTTTATCTTTAAATGGGTTCTAGGCTGCAAAATGTCTAATGCCCCGTCACGTTCCAACCATAAAGTTCAAGCTCCCACCACAAAAAAATCTGAAAATGCAGTGCGAACAGGGTCAAAATGCCAAAATGTGCGTTTATCAAGTTCACTCTACTTCATAGACGCATCTCTGACAGGTTCTCAGTGCGTCTATCATGTTGTCACTAATTACCTATCACACGCATGATCACACACTCACCAGGTCCAAAGAGGTTGAACCGTGCTATTACTATGTCCGATCAGATTGCACAATGCTCTTACGCGCTGATAACCTGCTGTATGCTTGACATAAACATGGGAGGCACTACAAGAATGTAATATGAACTTAACGCGGTTTTCTACAACATAGCATTGACCTACAGTATCATGTTGTAAGGTTTTATTGTATGATGAGAAGGTTGCCTCTCTGCTGATAAAACAACTCCTTCATTTTGCTTCCTGACTCTTCATGTGATAACACTTCCTACTGTACAGCCCGTATCCAGACTCATATACATCCAAGCAGCTTGTGTCTGATGGAACCCTTTTGTTTAAAAGGAAAATGCAAATGCACTTCCTATCTGTCTGTCTGTCTCCAGGCCTCTCTATGACTTACATGCTAATGACTCGTTCTTTTGAAGTACTTGACACAGAGCACCTGGCCAAGAAGCTTCAATATGCTCTCTTCTCTCTTTGCTGATAAAAACAGAGATATTTAAACATCATGCGTGCACATGTGTGTGTGTGTTTGTCCATCTATCCCAGTTCAAACATCTTCTACATAGAGATGTAGCAATAATATATATATATATATATATATATATATATATATATATATATTATTCATCTTAAAACTTAATTCTTTTAAATCTAAAACATGGTCAAGCACAAGTCTGAAGAGGTCACTGAAAGAACTATCTTGATGTACCAACAAAACAGTGATGTCCCAATGACAAAGCACCATCCCAATGTAATATAATTTGCCATAAATTTGGGTGAATGAAGGTGCACTTAAAAACTAAGAACACTCACTCACTCATCATCTATACCGCTTAATCCTGTATTCAGGGTCACGGATGGCCTGGAGCCTATCCCAGGGGACTTAGGGCACAAGGCGGGGTACACCCTGGACTATACATTGCTGGGCACACACACATACACACACTCGCACACTATGGCCAATTTGGGAACGCCAATTAGCCTAACCTTCATGTCTGTGGGAGGAAACTGGAGTACACGGAGGAAACCCACCAAGCATGGGGAGAACATACTCAAACTCCATGCACACAGAGACGGGAATCGACATGGGACCCTGAAGGAGCAAGGCGACACTGCTAACCACTACACCACCATGCCGCCTGAACTAACAACATATCATTTTAAATCTATTCCAAATAACACAGACACTTTAAAGTGTAGTGTAGTATTCCGGTTAATAATCCATCTTCTCTTGTCAGCACTCATATTTTAGTTTCAGGCTGCAGTTTTAACACCATGTTTTTTTAGCAAATACCAAATTAAACACATTTATAAAAGGCAGCCACTGGTAAAAGCACTGATATGAAACAGGCAAAAAAAAATCTATTGCTTTTTAATTGAGATTTAATAATTTTATTAGGTTGAGATAATTACATCTTTCAAGATAAACAGGATTTTGCATACCCTGTGCACATGCTTTTCTCTCTACTAGAACGCAACCGGGTCTGTCTTACTGTTTCTCTGCACGTTCGTGCTTTCTCATACCACAGCACTGCTGAGTTCTCAATTCGGTGATGAATACTTTTCTATAACATCACCTCTAAAAGTAGTAACTGGTTGCAAAGCAAATCACAGATTTATATTTATGTGTTCATTTTAATATACTGCCTTTTCTACAGTAACAACTAACCCTCTGGGACTACTGTGACACAGTGTCCCAGCCTAATAATAAACATATTTTAAAATGTGTGTTTAGTAAACAAAGAAAGGTTTATACGTGCGGATATGGAGCTCTCAATAATGAGATGCTTATGTAACATTCCTGGAAGCAGTCAGTAGGTTTTCTGCATTGATCATTTAGTATAGAGGACCGTGATATCGGGTTCCTTGGTGACATGATGTGCCATAAGGTAAAGCAGTGCCGGGTTCTGGTAGCACACCGTTCCAGTTGACAGGTAAATACATGAATTGCAGCCTGGACAACAAGTCCCCTATCAGTCCCTGTTTACAGATTTATCATCACTAGAGAGCCACGTAGATGCAAATGCTTATACTGTAACACCTGCAATAATTACAGTGCCTTAGCTTTTGCTAACGTAACCCAGTTATTTCAACTAAATGAGAACCCTTTTCCATTGTACTGTAGCTCAACCCTATTTACAGTACCTTTTGACTGGAGTGGTAGATGTGCCTTAATCAAGCATATGGTTAATGCTGCTACCTTGGCTATTAAAAATATATATATCTACATAACCGCAGTGGTGTGCAGCATTACGAGTAATCGTTGCCGCCTGTTAACTGGGAGACAGAAAGACAGACAGACAGAAAGAGAGAGAAAAAAAAAGGTAAACTCTGTTTTATTAAGACTAAAAGGCTACAGTGAGATAAACCAAGCTCAGCACTTTTCACCCAAATGTAAATTTGAAGGTGAATACTTTTGTACTTTTATTCAGGGAAAATTGTAAATAGAGGACTTTTATGTTTACTCAAGTACAGCATTTTTGCACGTTGTCCACCATGTGTATTATTCACTCCTAGATAAATAGAAGCAGTGTTTTTGGAGGGAATGTGTAAGCGTTCTAATGCTACATAATGAATATTCTGAATCGTTACCTATTTACGATTTTTCTCTTAAACAGCTAAGAGGGGAGAGGAATGTGGGGAGAATTTTCAAATCAATGTATTAAACAATCCATATTAGTCATAATTCAAATCAGCTGAATATGTCCAAATAGTCTAATTTAGTATTTTATTATGACACCCTAATAACTTCAATGTTATATACATTCTGTAACACCTGAATCGAGGCCAGCGTCACTCTGTGTGTCACATCCTGGCAATAGCGGTTTATTATATTATAGCAATTTAATATTTTTTAATATTTAATTCATAGCAACATATTACTATAATATATATAATAATTATATGAATTAATGATTTCACTAATTTGTCTCATTTATACAGCATACAGTAAATACAAAGCCATCCATTACTGAATAATAATAATAAAAAAGCTGCTGTTGCATAAAAGGAGTAATACAATATAGGATATGGTGTAACAAATAATAATCAACTTTCTTTTCTATAGTGGCACACGTTCATGTTGTATTCCTTACATAAATGTAAATTGATACATTATGACATACATACATGACGCACAAAAAATTTATTCAATGGATGCGGAGATGAGCAAGTGTATGTGTGTGTGTGTGTGTGTGTGTGTGTGTGTGTGTGTGTGTGTGTATGTGTGTGTGTGTGTGCGTGTGTGTGTGCGTGTTTACTCACATGGATGGCATGCTAGCAACAGCCTTTAGACTCGTTGGGTTGCGGATAAGTTTGTCGAGTGTGTTAACAATGTCGGTAAACCGTGGCCGGGCGTTACGATCTTTCTGCCAGCAGTCCAACATGAGCTGGTGCAGAGCAGTGGGGCAATCCATCGGTGCAGGGAGCCTGTAGTCCTGTTCTATAGCATTAATCACCTACACACACACACACACACACACACACACACACACACACACACACACACACACACATACACACACACACAGAATTCATAGAGATTTAGTTCTGATTTAGTTTCTCACAGTCAGGCTGAATGTGATGAGCACAAACTCAGCTGTCTCATGCCTCAGCAACACACCTGTGTGTGTGTGTGTGTGTGTGTGTGTGTGTGTGTGTGTGTGTGTGTGTGTGTGTGTGTGTGTGTGTGTGTGTGTGTGTGTGTGTGTGTGTGTGTGTGTGTGTGTGTGTGTGTGTGTGTGTGTGTGTGTGTGTGTGTGTGTGTTCATGTGTGTGTGCAGGCATACGTGTGGGAGACAGCAATAAGAACTGATAATATGTGAAATTGAAAATACGGGCTACTATACTGTATGTATGTATGTATGTATGGATAAGAAGTATTATGGCTCTGTTTTATGTGCGTATGAGTGAGTGAGTGCAAACAGAAACATGCAGAGGGTGTGTGTGTGTGTGTGTGTTTCATGCTCCTGTGCCCAGATCACTTTTGTGTACTGTATAATGAATGCACCGAATGTACTCCGTGTATGTTTGTATGCCTAGGGGCCAGTAGTGGCTCAAACGGTTGGGGCTCTGGGTTAATGATTGAATGGAAGATCAGGTTTTCAAGCCCCAGAACCACCCAGCTGCCACTGTCAGGCCCTTGAGCAAGGCCCTCAACCTCATCTGCTCCATCATCCATGTTGTATCCTCTGGCTGACCCTGCACTCTGACAAAGATTCCTTACTAGATATGTGAAAAAAAAAATCTTTTCACTCTACTGTAAGGTACATATGACAAATAATTCAATCTTAATTTTAATGTCTATAAATGTGTGTGTGTGTGTGTGTGTGTGTGTGTGTGTGTGTGTGTGTGTGTGTGTGTGTGTGTGTGTGTGCGTGTGTGTGTGTGTGTGTGTGTGTGTCTTTAGTCTGGCAATGAGATTGTAACATCTGTGCATTTGGCTCAGTGTTCTGGATTTCTCCCCGCTGTGGACAGCTGCAGGAGAGAGGGGCAAAACACACACACACACATACATCTACAACAAACCAGCAAGAGCACCTCCAAAACACAAATGCTATCTTTCTCTCACACACGTGAACACCCCTGAGAGGCCGATCCGTGCAGGTGCCAGATACACCACGCCATGTAATCATACAACACTCACACACATGCAGTTATCTCATATACCACATCCCATCCCATTATTGTGAGCACATAAATACACACAAAATGCAATCAATACACCCCTGCCCATAGTCCCAGAGAGGTAGGGGTGCTGTGCATTAGCATGAGTATGGGTTAAACAGCTGCCGCACTGCTCATGTTGTTGGTTACGAGCTGACAGAGAAAGAGAGACTGATAAAAACTGAGCACGGAAAATTGCTGAGTTGTTGCAGTTTTTTATGAGCATCAAATTAAAGGTTTTCAGATGCGATAAAAATATGCAGAACATGCACCCAAACACGCACAAACAGACTCCTACTCGTACCTTCAAGGCATTTATTGTGCTTAACTTTTCGTATTGTGTTTAATGCGGAACCACAGCAGGTTCCATAGAACTGATGAATTACTAAACATAAGTCATACATTACAGATATAGATTTATTTCTTGATTAAAATAAAATAAAAATGATGTGGTCCAGTGCCATTATCTACATCTGCTCCTAATATTGTTTCTACGGTTTGGATTTACCACCAAACTAGGCATGGCCAGAACTAAAAACATTTTTTTTTTCTTTTTCCTTTGCTTGTCTTTTCAGACACTGAAAAACACTGAACAGAAAAAAAAAAACCCCTGAACACAAGCATGGTGTGTGAAACTGCACTGACAGTTCCTCAGCCTCAGCTACATCACTCCAGTTTATAATTGCTCTCAAATATTGATGTGCGCAACTTTTTTAAACATGCTTACAGTACACAGACATTCTCTCTCTCTTTCTCTGTCTCTCTCAAAGTGGCCTATAACCTTTAACGCAACATTTTATTTTGTGGTGCATTCAGGGTAAATATAGTTACTATTAAAGTAGTTCCCTGTAAATTAATTGGGGGAATATTTTCTCAATTTGTTGTCTTTCAAGTAGAAAAATCACTGAGGATGAGAGTACCATCCAGTACATTACTAGAGGCCGTGACTGTGAAATATTCCAGACAAAAAATCTGATTAGATCGCCTGCTATTTTTTATTAAGAAAGAAGTAATAACTTATTCTAGCGTACTTGATGTTAAAATGCAGATCTCCTATGCAAAATATATAAAGGTTGGCAGGTCTGATATAGTCATTTAAATATTCATTTTTTGGTATTTTCCACTTGCTCTGCCCTTCCACTGTTTCACCCCACAGCTTGAATAACTCTGCTTTATTAAAGTACTCTTTAATGAACAATCTAGGGGATTAACGTTTGGATTTTATATATATATATATATATATATATATATATATATATATATATATATATATATATATATTTGAAGTTGCAGGGTTGGGCGATGCAAGTATTATGCTTTTAGACACATGCCATATTATATGTTAAGTAACAGTAATAAACAAATAATAAAACAGGACTGTGATATTGCTTTTATAGAATAGTTCTACAAACACCGCAAACACCATTTTTTATCAACATATTAGGATTTGTTTGCTTATTTAAAAGCTTTATATAATTACCCAGGGTGAAAGTAGTTTTAAATTCTTACAGGTACTATGTAAACAAAAGGTGAGGAGAAGAAAACATGGAAACATGGAATACTTTAAGTTTCCAGTTTAAAACATCAGCTAACTGACTCAGGTCCGCGTTGATTCCCAAACTGCAATAAATGGAAAGCTAGTGCACTATGGTATACAAAACCTTGATCAGAAGTTAGGGTGGGATTTGGGATCCAGCTTTCCATAACTGTTGTATACTATACAGAGATTTATATTATAGAGCTAATATATAGGTATTTACAGATCTTAACACAAATACTGTATATTTGCAAATATATATGCAACACAATAAAGTAGCTCCTTATTATGTTTATATACTATTCATGATTTTTTGTGTTTTTTTTTTATATGCTTAATGTCAGGTAAGGCATAAAAATGCTGTGTTAACTGTCGGTCCCTGAATAGTCTATGCTGCTTGCTGATGTCAAAAAATCTGCTCTATCCTACGGGCAAACTTACATCTTGATTGGACATGTCCCAGTAGGGGCGCTCCCCAAATGACATTACTTCCCACATGACGATGCCATAACTCCACACGTCACTTGCTGATGTGAACTTCCTGTAGGCGATAGCTTCCGGGGACGTCCACCGCACTGGGATTTTCCCTCCCTGAGAAGAAAAACATAGAAAAGAAGATAAAGGGAAGGGACCTCATATGTATCTAGCTGCCATTCTGTTATCGACTGCTTTCAAAATCACCAATATAAAGTTTTACATAAATACAGGTTGTCCAAAACGTCAGGAACCAGTGGAGTTATACTACATGTATTTTATTTATTTACACTTGGATTATATTTATTAATGTATTATTTATTTATTTCAAGGGATAGTGATTCTTGGTACTATCATTAGCTCCTGACTTTTCAGAAACCTTATGTCAGATCTTTACAGATCTTTTATAATTGATCTCCAAGTAGGATCTATGGAGATGTGCATGTTAATCTTGTTGAATAACATTGATTGTGGTTAAGATTCCACTCTGTCATGCAAAGACACAAACTTGGCTTATTATCCTTGAGGGTGCTATTCCGAATGAATAATAAAGAATGATTTATCGATAATAATAACACAGACAAATATCTTTACGTGGTGAAAGCTGTCAGAGATTCCAATACTGGTGGAGACATTTGGTCCCAACCATGGTGGAAAAGCACACACACACACACACACACACACACACACACACACACACACACACACACACACACACACACACACACACACACACAACAAGGTGAGTTTGTATCTGAGCCAGTGATACAGCCAATTAGCTCAACCCATGAACTGGCGATTGATCTGGCGGTGAAGAAGGACTGAACTGAACACACACACCCACACACACACCAACTAAAACTGCTGCCAGAAAGGGGAACAGCTGGACAGGTACAGCTGCACAGGAAGAAGTTAGAGGAGGATGTTAGACACAGGATGTTTGAGGGATGTGTTTGTTGGTTGCTTCACTGCGATGCTGCGTCTGCCTTTTACCAGAAGTTTGAGTTGGAACTTTCTTTCCTGCTCTGGCATTATATGAGCCATGAAGACGGCACACTGCTCCAAGTCTGCTCTTGTTATTTATTGGACAGAGTGAGATAGAACACTTTTATACTCTGTGTGGATGCATATATATATATTGTAAAAGTCTGTGTGAAGCCATCAGTATAAAAAAGGGATCCAGACTGCAAGTATTGAAGCCATTTGAAAGCTTTTCTTGACCATCTCTCTCATATCTGTCTTTGTATTCGACACAAAGCAGCTTTACAAAAAATCTGAATATACTGTAGATTTAGAGCCCTAATAAGCAAACCAGAGCAGCATCCAAGACAATTTCTTTGGACACCATGAGGAACAAACATTGAGAGGAACCAGACTCAAAAGAGACATTGGCTACTGAGATTATAAATCATGATTCTTTTAAAAATAAGTAAAAAATAGAGAAAAACACACAAGTTTCCTAAAAGGATGTGAATGATAGCAACACATTGTTTCTGATTATAGCAGTAGTTCTTAGTTAAAAATCCAGTATCTGGCTGACATCCATCAATCCATCCAATCATCTATCCAACCAAGCAGCTATCCATCCATCATCCAGTTTTCATGTCTCCATGTCATGAGTCCAGCTTTGCCTGGTCTATAATTTGAAATATCTCTCACCGCATTTATTGTTTTCTTTTTCCTACCTCTTGCACTTCTGTACAGATGTGCATGTATCATAGAAAAAACAGAAAGGCAGATGAGATTGAACGACTGGATGACATTAAAGGTATTTTCATAGCTTAAAGTGAGAGAGAAGATGGACAAATGATCAAAATCACAGAATTATTATTATTATTTTTCTAAGATATCACATTTAGGGAAATGAGAAGTGAAGAAACAGACTGAAATGTATGGTGTTAATTACAATCGCAATCGGTTGGTCTGAATTTTGAATACGGTAAATCTATCTTTATAGATTTACAAGAATCATAATAAGCATGAAATTCCGTCACCTCTTCAGTTACTTGTATAGTTACGTATACAGTATAGCCTGATGATGACAGGGTTTTTTTATATGCTGTATAAATTAGGGGCTAAGGAAATGTTACTGGGACTAACATACATTTTCGTTTTATTATTTTAAAATGTAGAATTTTGTTTCCCAAACAAATGACCTTTTTACTTTACCATGACTAACAAATTGAATTAGTTATTCTAACTAATTCTTCCAACTTTTATTCTAATTTAAGTCATTTTTCACTGTTTTTTTCCTTTAATGATCAACTATATCATAAAGGTAAAAGAACACAAAGCTATTAACGGTACATTTTTATCTAAGATTAAAAAAAAAAAAGAAGAGTTCTCGTCTTCAGTTTCATGACTGGCTGTTCAGTAGATGATAAGAATTACCCTGCAGACATTATTATGATTATGATTAAATTATGCAACACACGGACACACTGTCACATGTGAGATATGGAGATGAAAGAAATGGCAGTATGGTGAGTTAATCAGACTGTAGCTTAAAAAATAGACACTTTAGTTTTTATCAATTCCTTGAAAAAGGTGAGAAATAAGTACGAGAAAGATAAATGTTTTCCACTGGGATGTCGATGTAGAGAAAACTAGAGCGGAGTAGGCCGCTGACAACTGCGAGAGAGAGAGAGAGAGAGAGAGAGAGAGAGAGAGAGAGAGAGATGGTTGAAGGATGGAGTCTGTTTGACCAGGAATAAGGAAAGCTGTGAACTGTCTTGAGCTGACAAGCAAGTGGAGACACTCTTCTCTCCTGAGTAGCATTCATCTCTGATCAGACACCTTTGACCCACCTCAGTGTGGTATTTTGTGAAGAGTTAGACGAGTGGAGAGGTTGGCACATCATGTTGTAATGTGAAATCTCTGGCTTAGCATCTGTCCATAGCCTAGTTTTGTAGTGTACTAGTTTTGGAGCGCATGAACAAAACCTTTTTTTAAGGATTTAATCATTAAAATGATTATTTCATTATTATTGCGTAGTGCTTTCAACTATGGATATTGTCAAAAAGCAGCACTTATAATATAATAATATATAAATGCTTGATATAATTGTATTAACACATGGCACACATGGTAATCTTTCGTTTGAACTCATTTACCTGTGATTACAGTCCACACTGTGGTGGCCAATCCATGTGTGAAAATGATTCCTCATGCGCCCTCATGCTACCACTCTTTTATGCAACAAGGCCTGGAATATGATCATGACATCCAGAAAGAAGATAAGCTGGTCATTTATTACATTCAGGCCATCAGCTGACTTCATTTTATTGCCACATAATGATACTGAGCCTAGACCTGACCAACTGAAACGACCCCAGACCATACAGTAACATTATGTACCTTAGTAACCTTCATTGGTTTGTACAGTGGGCACTGTTACTGATGGGTGCATCATTTTATGTGCTTCTCTCCTTACCCTGATGTCCCCATCACTCTGGAATAGGGTCAATCTGAACCCCTCAGACGTCAAACTACATATCATTTTTTTCCATCTCCACAAAGCAGTCTGACCATTGTCGTCACAATGTTCTTTAAGATGACATAACGTTAACAGATATGCTTTCTAGCTCAAAGTGCTTCCATGACTGCTGTTGAAGTGTCCTTTGGCAGGCAGCTGCTCTCTCCTCTTTCTGGTACTGCATACCGCCACAGAGTCTTTTAGTGGTACGCTGTACCAAATTGTACTGACCTTGAACTGTTCTTGACAATCTATATGTCCATTTAACAATTTCTTAAAGAAAACAAGAATAAGAACAAAACAAATTCCATCATTTACAGTACAGATGCTTTTGACCATCTCATACACATACATATTCAGGTAGGAGTCATTCTGATAGCTTGGACATTTAGGTATAATAAGACCAGTGACAGCTGGTGGTTTTAAAGACAGATGTCAGCAGACAAGGTCATGTGTTTGCTCACAGCACTACTAGTCAGCCAGCCAACTTTATTATCCCAGGAGAGCCTAGAAGCTGTTTTTGCTCAATGACTTAAAGAATTTAAAACAATTTTGAACATTTGTTTGACCTCCTGTTCAATTCTCTGTCTCTACTTATCAGCATCAAACTAACAATTACTGTATACAACCGTTAGTTCAAACCAAGCACTCTGAATGGTTGAAAGACTTTCCGCAATTGGTAATAATGGACAGTAACACTCTTGGGACATTTAACTATATGTATCACGCCGCATCCCAGGTGTTCTAGTGTAGGTGTAAGTCTAGGTGTGTACAGTCCGCCATACTGAGGAAAGAACAATCCTGCCAAAAACCACATTTAAAATCGATCACTAAAGCACTTTCAGCAAGAAAACACATCAGATAAAAAGTTATGTCATAATAAGCAACAATGTGGTCCCTTAATAACTGCTTTAAGGTTGTTCCAAATCACTTCTGAACCATCCGTGTTAACTAGCTGACTAGCTCCTAACACAAGGCTGAATTCCAAATCACTCTCCAACCCATGATCAAGCCCTGACTTGGTGCGTGGAACAAGGTGTTATTAGGGATCCAACCCCAGAACACGGAGGTTAGATGATATTCAGTAGCGGAATAAGTGGAAATATAAAGTAAATCTTGTACTTTTACAGGATGGTCCACCACCTCCAAGGTTTATTCTCCACACCATTTGGCTACATAGCAATTTAATACTACTTTTACTTCTGTTAATTACGCTAACTGCAGCCACTAGCTCACAGCAGTCACGTTTAGTTAGTTCCGCTCATGCTGCGCCCTCATGCATATGGCCACATCACAGTCTTGCACAACAGCACTCCCTCTCATGTAATATAGCTCAACTAAAAATGTCAGAGTGGAAAGTGCTTAACTAGTTGTATTAAATATATGGCCACAACATTTTAAACAACTAAATACAAGTAATGCCAACTTATTCGAGTGTTGTTATAAAGCTTCTATGTATAACCTGAGCAAAATGTTGGATTAAACAAATGATGAATGGTGTGTGCAGTGTATGTTAATAATAATAGTTACCCCCCCCCCCCCCCCACACACACACACACAGCAAACACACTAGGAATATAACAATATCTGCATTTGTAATAATGAATAATGCCACATCTTACTGGAAGACAGCACAACAATTATACATTTATGTCAAATCCCTATTAAACTGCAGTAGATAATTATGAAATGAGTGTGTTTAGTTCGGCATAAATTTTAACCACTGGGCCATTATGCCACTCCACAAATGGGCACAAATCTAATTTAGTCATATCTCTCCACTCAGCTTTAATTCCAAATTGCAATCCAATTTGTGCTGCAATAATAGTAGGAAGAAAATTTATGATATAACCAGATCTGGTGAGGTGTCTGAAGTTCAGCTTAACCTTCAGATCCCCCTTCTCTCGCTCTCTCTCTCTCTCTCACACACACACACACACACACGCACACACGCACACACCCCATGGCCCTGAGGCTGATGGCTCAAATTAAACCTAACTTCTCTAATCCTTTATTGTCCCTTTCTCTCCAATTTCCCATTCAGGATTTTAATATTAGATTATGACCTTGTCGTTCATAACTAGGTTAAAAAGCCATATTTCACTTCTATTCTGGGAGAGTCCCTATTTAAATAAATGTGATTATCAGCTGCAATCCACCTCTACAAGGGTTTGGATAAAAGCCTTTTTTTAGACAACACGTGGGACTGTGTGCATGGATCTCATTACTATAATTAGAAGTGGTGCTATTTTCCATACTCACACCTCTGTGGTCAAACGCATAAATGTAGACGGTGGATTCTTACACACAGAATTCTGTAAGGTTTTATGCCAGTTGTGGAATGTGTGATTTGAGGAGGCTTTTAAGATTACTGCTCAGTGCACTGGATGGAAATGATCCCATTAAAATCACAGCTGTATTTTGTAACAGTATCCATGTCGATGGATACAATGAAGATTCTCTAACAGTTAACAAAAAGAATACTACATTGTGCTTGCATCATCAAACTCAATTACCTGTTTTGCAGATTTAATTCCTTGGTGGAAATGAGGACAACACAGGATGCCTATTCATTAAACTGATCTTGCAGATTTTTTTCCCCCTGTCTGTTTGCCACCCACTCTATGAAAGCCCAAGTATGTTGGTTGGTAGTGTAATATTATAACAATGAATGTACATTATGTTTTCTATAAACTCGTGAAACCTCATCTGTTTGACCCATGTAATTCAAAGCATTTACATGTTTTCAATTGTTCATTCATTTTCTGCATTCACTTTATCCTGCAAAGGGGCATTGATGGCACAGTGGTTGGTTTTTCGCCTATCGGGTTCAATTTCCAGCCAATGCCCAAACTAAATGCAGTGCCGGTCTCAAGCCCAGATAAAAATGGGACGGTTGCATCAGGAAGGGCGTAAAAACCTTTGCCAAATTGTGTGCGCGGATTAGATGGTCCGCTGTGGCGACCCCGACGGGAACAGCCAAAAGACCAACAACAACTTTACCCTGCTAAGGGTGAACATTCATTGCGGTCCATCAAAGGTCTCTTTAAAAAGAGTATGATTTATTTTCTCTGTAACTCCTGTTTGTACACGGTTGGGGGAGACCTTCTGTAGAGCCTACGGGACTCAGGGCATGAACCACACAACAGGTGATTTGGATCACACCAAGCACCAAGCACTGGGAGAAGATGCAAACTCTACACACACAGACCCAAGGTGAGACTCGAACCCTTGATCCTGGAGGTGCGAGGCCACATTGATGACCACATTGATGACCACTATGCCACCATGTTGCTTCATTCAATCTACCAAAAACCAGGTTATAATTTCAGATTTAGGAGAGAAATTAGATGAGTAGGATATAATATAGAAAGGGAGACATTAATTCACATTCATGATAGCAAACAAACAGAGGAGAAGAAAAGCCAGTGTACAAATCTTGCATTTAAGGTGTCAGTGCACAGATTCCTAAAAGGTCTGGGGGAAAAACAATGAGAAGGAGATAAGAGGAAAGGAGAAGAAAAAACAGAGAGAGAGAGAGAGACTGTGTGCTTTGCGCGCTCCTGTGTGTAAATAGTTTCATTTTCTATTTGAAACAATGTTGGCCTATCTATAGCCATAATGGAAGCTGCCAAATCGCCCAACCACAGCATTCGTCATTCAGGGAGAGAGAGAGAGAGAAACAGAGGGTGGGGTTTATGGGGACAGAGAGGGGGAGATTATTTTCTTTGCTTTCTTCCCTTCAATTTCCTTTCTTCTTCTCTTTACTTCTCCCATGAGAGTCAATGGCCCTCTGCATGTCTGCTAGGGGACTATCTTCAATTTGTTTCAAACCCACCTTGCATTCATATTTATGTTTATTTTAACTCTACATTTAAACTCTAGACACAATAATCTCTTATTCATAATAACTCATGTTATTCAGTAAATACCATGAATAATTCTGCAAGAGGTATGAGGATGCGGAGTGAATGTAAGTCTCTGCAGCACTGACAGTCCCTAGGAGTTTACAGACATTTAGAGCGTTATCCTTTTCTGAAGGTCCCGTCCTTGTGCTTGGAACAGAATGCAAAGTTTACAACCAGACAAAGCAGACAAAGCGCTCAAACGGATTTTGAAATAATTTGGAATGTTTAAGCAGAGTGCTTGAGTGTAGCAATTAGTTAATGATGCAATATGTTTCCCTTTTTAGTTCTTATTAGTCTATTTTTTTTATTTCTTATTTTCTTTTATTTGCTCTTTCAAAGTGCTTTATTGATAGTCAGTTAGCGACATGCATACCAATTGTCCTTTTTTTCCTTTTTGTATTCCTGTTTTTTCTCTTTTGCTCAGTTAGAAGTGGTGTTAATAGTAAATGGGAGTTGTAGAGAAATTTAAATAGGAAAAGATGGAAAATAAGTAGATTTCAAAATATAAAAAAATGTATGAAACCCTACATGACATTTATTTTTAGTTATTTCTATTTATGTCTATTTTCTTTGTGAATTTAAGAAGGAAATCTTGTATCTGGAGAAAAACTTGAGAGATGAATTTATCAGCAGCTTCTTAAAGATTGCAGCTGTCATTTCTTCTGTCGCCAGAGGATGGGGATGCTGGCTCATGCATCTGTTATTTCTCACCTCACACGTCTTCAAACAGGCCGCTGATCTTTTTGTGTCAGAAGGCATTTTTAAGACACTGATGAAAGCACTATCTACACTCTTCTGCATGCATGAGATCATAGAGATTAGCTTGTGCTGCTGTGACTGACAGCAGAAAGAGTGAGCCACCCCTCTGGCCCAGAGACCACAGCCAAATTAGCTTCTGTAAAAATTAGGAAGGATGCTTTTCACCAAGCATCCATAGTGACACACACATATATATATAATCTTTGCAGAGCATCCTGATGTTTAAATGATCATAAGCAAGATCTCAAAATGCATTCTGCAACACACACTGATAATAGGTACATACTCTAACTCCATCAAACATGATGATAAAGGGAATTAAAGTATTAGCCTCTCATTTCTGGAACTGATAAATAAGTAAAATGATAAATGCTGCTGTTTTATTCATGTGAAACAGGCATACCAGTTTATATAAGCAGCAATTTGACAGCTGTGAAATAGCTTGTTTTTTTTTTCTTTTAAAGAAAACCAAAGCAATACCGAATGTGGTAAACATGATTACATGAAAAGATTGTCATCATTCTAATTACAGATTTCGTATCATTTTTATGTACTATATGTATGCATGTTACTTGGAATCCAAATATATGCATGTGTAGGGAGCAAGGTTTAGTCTCTTAAAAATGAGAAGCATGTGAGTCCAGTCAGTGCATTCACATTTTTTCTTTTTTTGGCCTGATTTATGCTTCTGTGTCAAGCCTCCTCCATAGGTCTCTCATAGCCACATATACTATGGGGAACCCTGACATCCACCTTCCTAAAAATATGACTACACATCATGGCAACGCAACTGTGATTAGTCCACCTGGTAACATTGTATTTCTAGCTTCTTGGTTCTGGTTGACCTCCTCTGACTATGTCCTCCATACTGTAAAGTCTCTGGTATGGATATGCAAATGGCTTTTACATTATTTTATCCAGTTCTTTTAGTTACTGTTCTGTACTGTAACATGACATGTGCACTGATTTCATATTATGTCTCATTCTTATTTCTTGACACTAGGGCATGAAGTGTGTTCGGATTAGATGTTAGATGCCACTGAATACTTAAATTTGACAACCACTTTAAAATAATTTCTTATTTTTTGTTGCAGTTTTTTTTGGAAATTAAAGCACTATTTCACATTTTCCAAACTAGACTCCATTATCAAATCGCAAATGTTTGTGACTGAAGTAATGTGAATACTTTGTGAATGTGAAGACAGATAACTGCTTGCAAATGGGAGGCCAATGTGGTGAAGAGTAATATAAACAGAGAAATGTATAATTATGATAAGCCGGGCAGAATGATGGAGAGAATAGTGGAGTGCTGATGGAGCGGACTGCAAAAAAAAAAAAAAAAAAAACAGCTGAGAAGACCGAGAAGAGGAATGGAAAAAAAATGGATGGATCATTGAATAAATTGTGAGAAGATGACTGAGAAAATGTAATTAATAATATACGGCTAAACCGTTTTTATAAATGGCTATGGATAAATGGCGGGCTGGATGATTGGATGGATGGAAGGATGAATGAGCCAATCCAAATGTTAGAGTCATGTTGTATACCAATATTTGAATATTTCTACAGCTTTTACCCCAGGCAAATAAACATACTGACTATAAGAAAGAATAACATGATAAATCCTACCCTCCCATATTCATTTTCTCTCTATAGGAACTACAAGGTTAATGAAATACAATTAAGATCTTCTGTTTCTCCTGGCCTTGTCCTGGAGTAGAGGAAGACTAATTGGCTGACTGCATTGAATTATGGGAAGAAATGTAAAAAAAAAAAAAAAACTGAGGAAAAAAAAAGGGGGGGGGATTAATGCAAAGGAGGGAGACGCTTGCACTGTCAGCAAAGATTCAGCCTTGGCTGATTGGCTCAGAGCCATGGCCTTGTATCTGATTGGTTCAGAGTCATAATAATTTGGCCTACCTCTGCCACTTGCAGTGAACTAATTAACAGCATGAAAAATACAAAGACAATAGCCCAAGACTTCACATCTCTCTCTCTCTCTCTATCAAACACACACATGCACACATGTACACATGCAAACACATAATCCAGAAGGTTAACAGTTCAAAAAAGAGAAGGCAAGACAGACTTCACAGCCTTAACAATAGTGAAGAATGGGTTCACATTATGTTGGAGTAGAGATGGAAAACTCCAGATGCATTGATGCATAAAACCTAAAAATTGCCCTTTTATACTGAATACTGTAGGTTGAAGTGGGCAAGTAATCATATATTTTAAAAATAGGAATTGTAGTATAATGGACAAGAATGTAATATACAGAAACAAAATGTCATTTGTAAACAGAGACTTAGAGCATATTGGCAAAAAAATAAATAAATCAAATAATAATAATAATAATAATAATAATACTAATAATAATAATAATAATAATAATTATTATTATTATTATTATTATTATTATTATGAGAAAAAGAAGAAGAAACTTATTGCTGTATGTCTTTACTTATGCTTATTTATTTGTTCCTCAAGTTAGGACTGAATGGTCAGCTCTTGAAGAAAAATGGCAACGCACAAGAATCTGATCTTCATGACTTGCTGGATTTTCTTGGTCTGCAGTGTTTAGCACATACTTGGTGGCTCAAACTGGCAAAACAGGGATAGGGCTGTGCACCCAAGTCTCACTGATGTCAATTGGGAGTGAACAGCTACAGTAGCACAAATTGCCAGGAACTGCACAAAGAACTGTCAGAACACACATTGCATCATAGCTATTTGTTCTATTTTCAATTATATTTTTATTGTAACTTTAATTGTTTACGGTAACTGTAAATTATCCCAACATTTTCTATTTTAAAATATTTTCTTAATTCAAATTTACATTTATATATTTTTTATCTTTTTGTCTTATTCTTAACTATGTTTTCTTCTATATCATGTGGTTGGCTGGGTGCATGTGTGCTGCTACCTGGAGAAGAGATTGCAGCAGAGTGGGAAAGAGACAAGCCAGCGGAGGCACTGTGATCTAAAGGCCCGTCTATGGAGGCCCAACCTCTCGACTTAAATCACAATGCAAAAAAGGAGACCCCTTTAAAACAGGCTTAATAAAAGATCTGCTTTGCAGCTGTGGATTTATATTGCAGCAGCTCAGCAAAGCAAATTGAAAATAAAAATGCATTAATAATTCTTGAAACCTGTCTATACAAATAATCTCATAAAGAAGAAAAACAAGGCATACTGAGACCATGAATTGTCAATAAAGTCACATAATTACAATTTGGCTTTCAAATCCAATGAGGTTCTACTGCCGTTCTACAGAGGTGGTTTTGATTTAAAGAGAGAAATTGAATTTGGCATATATAATAAATAGAGAAAATAAAAGGGAAAATAGGAAGAAAAATAAAAAAAAGATTATGATGAAGAAAAACGCACAAGATGTTTTTCAAACTTAAAGGTAATCCATTCAATTAATTTAGAGGAAAAAAAAATACAAACTATGTTGCTTTCTTAATCTTAAGTCAAAGAGATCTGAACATAAGCCTAATAATATAAATGGGATTTTCATAAGAAAGTTTTTTTTTTCATATTCAAATTTCCAGTCTGCACGTCTGTTATAACCTTGAACTCATCTATAAATTTTGCTAAGAACTTCATCAAAATGCAAATGTGGGTCATCCGGGCCTGCACTGTTTGAAGAGCGCTAAGCCGCAAGTCTGGTCTGAGATTTCAGGACGGACTCACCAGTGAGCTGGTGTAAGTGGGGTCAGACGTGTCCTCTTGCAGGTAGCGTGACAAACCGAAGTCAGACACTTTACACACCAGGTTGCTGTTGACCAGGATGTTGCGAGCAGCCAAGTCCCGATGAACGTAGTTCATCTCAGACAGGTACTTCATGCCTGCTGCGATGCCACGCATCATTCCCACCAGTTGGATCACCGTGAACTGGCCATCATTTTGCTTTAAAAAACAAAGGAAAAAAAAAACAAATACAGCACACATCATGCATACATAAAATATATTTTTATATACTTATATAACACACATAAATCATGAACACAACAGAACTGCTTGTACACATGGGCTAGCATGAACATTATTTTTTTTGCTGTTCATGAATTTCTTAAGGTGGACAATTTTATAATTTAATGTACCCAAGCTCGACATTACTACCAATGGTTGTAGGAAAAATACACTACACTAGAATCACTAGAATGATTTCTAGCCCAGACAGTAGATGCTTGCAGCCTTCAATTTAAGCTTACCTTTAAAATGACAAGTTGTGGATGTAAAGAACACCAACAACACTGTTTATTTATTCAATCATCAATCATCATCATTCACTCACTCATCATCTATACCGCTTTATCCTGTATTCAGGGTCGCAGGGTTGCCTGAAGCCTATCCCAGGAGACTTAGGACACGAGGCGGGGCACACCCTGGACAGGGTGGCAATCCATCACACTCTCGTTCCCATACACCACGGCCAATTTGGGAACGCCAGTTTGCCTAATCTGCAGGTCTTTGGACTGTGGGAGGAATCCAGAGTACTGTACCCGGAAGAAACCCACCAAGCACAGGGAGAACATGCAAACTAAATGCACACTGACCGGGAATCGAACCCGGACCCTGGAGGTGCAAGGAGACAGTGCTAACCCCTACACCACCGTGCTGTCCAATCATCATTCAATTATCATTTATTCCTTTTTTAATTTGGCGAAAAGTTTGCTTGGACAGTGTGGGTTTATTCTAGCTTTATACTGTGTGTGGGTATACATTGTGGGTTTAAGCTAGAATAAACCCACCCTGTCCAATCAAAACCACAAATTACACAAAGAACCATCAATTTAGTGGAAGGTTATTTTTTCCTTTCTGGTAATTGGAGACAACACTGTATGATCAATAAAACTTCATCACATAATGTATTGCTCAACCCTAACAGTTTTGTTGCCAAGATATTAATAGGTCTTTGAGATGATTATCATAGCAGTAGGAAAATACAATCTAAATAAAATACACTTAAAATAACTACTTTAAACCTGTTTCTCGTCTCATTTAATTTCTTATTTTAAGCCCTTTCATTCACAAATATGAGAAAAAAAAAAACATGTTCTGGGGGAAAAGTAATGAAAAAAATCAACAGCATGTCATTTTGTACATATAAAAGAAAAGCTAAATTTCCCTTCACCTCAGCATTTCCGCCGTTAAACTCACGGGAGAAAAAAAAAAAGCTTTGAACCCAACGTAAGCACAGAGTGAGGCGGAGGAATCGATGGCAACGTTACTTTGACGAGGTAGCTCGCAAGGCTGACTTCAAAGAGAGCCTTTGGATCAAAGCGAAGAAGAAAAAAAAAACAATCCATAAGATTGGAGAAGAAATGGGTTGAACATTGATTAAGCAGTGTACCCCCCCCACACTCCGAAAAGCTCATAAACCTCAAAAGCCTATTAAAGCTTGACTGTGGCAATCACAGTCGGATGAATCATGCTGTTTGGAAAAGAGGAGAAGCGCAAGGTGAGGTTAGTATGAGAAAGTGGTCTCCATTTCATTAGTGCTCTATGTGAACGATGCAGACCTAATAATAAAAGCTGCAACATTCAGCTGACTGAATTATTGTCTTATTTTTAAACAACTGGATTTTACGTGCACTTTAGACATACATTAATGCAGTTATTCAGGCAATAAAAAAGTCTAGTGAGCTGTGTTCCATATGTTCCATATCCCTTATTCATTTTATAATTTCTCTAGGGAGTAAATTTGTCTAATTAATTAGCTTATAAAGATGCTTTATTTATTATGTTAGAAGCACGGCAATAAACTATTTTCTTAGTAAAAAGCTTTACCCTGAGAAAGGAATCCAAGGCTCCATTCTCCATGAACTCTGTGACAATCATGACTGGTCGACTCTTGGTGACAACGCCCTCTAAGCGGATGATGTTTGGGTGATCAAACTGGCCCATAATTGATGCCTCAGACAGGAAGTCACGTCTCTGCTTCTCAGAATATCCTGCCTTCAGGGTCTTGATTGCCACGTAGATCTCTCGCTTACCCGGCAACTTTAACCGTCCTTTATACACCTCTCCAAACTCACCTGGGAGGAAGACAAGAATTCAAAAATTCTGTATAAATAGTAATGCTTAACTCATAAACACATAAACCACTTCAATTGCATAAAAGAGATGGTGGACTCTAAGACATACAGTACTGTGTCAAAGGTTTTGAGCAACTCCTCAGTTCGTTAAATGAGGCTTTCAAAGAGCCAGACCTTCTTGTATAAGTCTTGAGGAACAGTTCTCCAAGCTTTCTAAAGAATTTTTTGCCTCTCGTTTTCCACAAGGGCCCAACAGTGGCATCCGGCAGAGCTGGGGCTTGAATCTCTGCCCTTCCCCAATGCTCCACAAATAAACAGACATACCCCAAGAGACATTGTTAACTCACCACTACATAATATTAGCAATTTAGATTGTCGCCTAGAAAAAATGGTATTTGCAATTCTAGTCCAGGGGCTTTTGCTTGATTGTCAATATTCTGAGATACCTGTCGTTATACTCCCATGGAACTAGAGGCATCAAACATCATCTATAAGCAAACTAAATCAAACTTTTCATAAGAAACAGCATTGTATACAGTAATAACATGCATTTGTATCCTCTCTGTTTCTGTAAGAAACGATGAGTTTCTTATGAACTATTTTATTTTGCACATTTTTATACCATGACCTTATTGTATTGTAGTGTCCTACAGTATAAGAGCCAGAGCATGACAGAGCATTTTATTCCAAAAGCAAGTTACATATGCACTTTTAAAATGATTCTCCTCTCATGTGTTTAAAAGTAATAAGTGCAGACATTTAAAACAAGGGTACAATTATTTATGCTCTCACACAGATGTCAGTGGCTCTAATGCAAAATTCTTTGTTTTCAAGCCGAATTATCCAGCCTTTAAATGGATCCGCTTTGCTTTTGCACAAAATTCATCCTTTGTACGTTGCTTTTTTTTCCATTCTCGGATTTCCAGTGTGATAACAGTGCCAAATGCTTTATCGAAAAAAAATTATCCACCTGTAGAGCATTCTGTGCATGTAATACATCTTAGACAATGGGACAGATGGATTAGATGCTGCATGTACACAAGAGCTGCATATGAAAACGCGTGCACAATAATGTTCAAACATTTCTCTCACATGTTCAATACATATTATGGCTTGATCAGAGCTTCATAAGGAATTTAGATGTAGTCAGATATCCATCATTTCTCAGAAGTCTCAGAGTGTGACTGCTGCTAACCGCAATGTTCGTCTAAAGGCCACAAATGGGATGACCTAGGAAATACTGTGAGATAGGATGAAATAGGATAATGGCGAAAGCTTAAAACTGGTATTAATTACTTAATTAATATAGGATTACCAGCCTGCGTTCCTGGCCCAGGAACAAATAGCCCCAAATTCCATTTCTTTGCCTTTATAACCTCTCTAAGCTTTATATTGTTAGTGTTTATAAAATGCCATTTACTGTACAAGCCTGAATCACTTCTTTTGTCTAATCCAACTTGAACACCATATTACATGGCATGGTATGTGATTATTTTAAAAGTCAGCTGTAATCAAACTGTACTAAAACCTAAAATAAAATCAGCCTTACTATGCTAGGACCCTTTTCACATCTCAACAGACACAAATGACCAGCTTACCTGCTCCAATGACTTCCTCGATTTTGACAGTGGAGACATCGATCTCCTTGGCGAATTCACGCACAGCTTCATTGGGATCCTCATAGGTGAAAGGATCGATGTAGATCTTCATCCCTGGTGAGCCTGGCAGAGTTGGGCAGCCCATGGGGGAGTGGCAGTTAGACAGATCTGGTCTCAAAGACAGTTCTAGAACAGTTCAAAAGTCAATACATCACTGGCATATCACAGAGATGTTGTACCACTCAGACACCTTGTATTTTATCCAAAATTCTTTTGTCCTGGCATAGCACACATCATTCAATTCTTAAAAAAAAAAAAAAAAAACCCAACTGAGACAAATGATATAGAGTAGTGTTTTCCAACCCAATCCAGGCTGCCCAGACAGAGCTTGTTACTTTGTTAGTTTTCCCAACCCTTAACTTTCAATGGCAAAAGTTCAAAGAATAAAAAAAAAAAAATCAAGACAAAAGAAAGTGTGAATAAAGTGTGCTCAGAGCTGGGACGAAAAAAAAAAGAGAATGTGTACTGTCTTGGTACATATGAAGACTGTCATGAAAAGCACTTTTTTACAGCAATTTTTAACTATACAAAGTATATAGGTTAAATAAAAAGGTATAGCTATATATGGGTAAAAGCAGAATGGCATATAAAATAATGGTCATGTAAAGGCAGGGTTTCGAAAATAGGAGCAATAATTCGGAGAGAACAATTTAAACACTTCTAGTCATGAGGTCACTTTATCAATAATACCAAAGTTCTTTGTTATCCAAATGCTTTGACATTTAAAGCTTTAAAATTATGCAACGTTATTCTGCTAATCAAAACATGTAGAATGCATGCAATTTTATAACTACATAATGTGTTTTCTACAACAAACCCGTTGAAGCTGTGGAGTAATTATCATGTATAAACAAGTTTCCTTCCAATTAAAAAATGTTCTGAGAAAGCGTGACAAGTCTAAATATCAGTTAATCCCAAATGATTTCGAGACATTTCCATTACCGACTGCCTCTATGGACACAATATAAGATATGTTTAAGTCTGCAGTGTAAAAACATCTATCTATTACCTAACAAACGAACTACTCAGTGTAGACCATGAGTATCAATGATGGAAGCACCAGATGGTGGTATAGATGGTGAAAGTGAGGCTAGACTGTGGCTAACTCAAGATTCAGCCAGCATTGCTCTCATTTTTCCTCCTGACATTTCTCTCTCCCTCCCTCGCTAACACTCCCCTCTCTCTCTGCGTTTTGATAGTGTCAAATCCAATTTTCCTGTGCAGCTCTGCCCCACGGGACCTGGTAAACAGATAAAGCCAATACTCTACCAAACTGCTCTTTACGCCTGAAATGGCTGCAGCTGGGTGTACAATCATTACCATTCACATGCGTGCCTGTGTCTATCCATGCTACTCTCATTTAGCATGCCATCTAAAGGACATCCAGAAAGAAGACCGGCATGTTGACGGTCACTTGTCTTAAAGATTTAATTGTTTACACATGGAAATAAAATAAGATCGATAAGATAATCTCGAAATGTGGAAACTTTGCCTTTTCTTCCTGGCATAGCAGAATGGCTTAGTTATAGTTTAACTTACAGTAAGTAAAAGTTAGATCAGGGTTATGCGATTTTTAAACTGAGCTAAATAAGGATACATTATTAGACTGTTTCAGTGTCAAGAAAAACATTTGAAATCTACAGTATGTTCTGTAAGGTACAGTACATGTTCCATTAATTGTAGCTTTAGCCATTCAACATCCCACTCCATCATCTTTAATGACTGAGTAGCTACTGTATGTGAGGGAGGTATTTATTTATTTTTTAACTGTTGAGACATGTAATGTAAGTTATAGCAAAAAAAAAAAAAACAGTTTGCCTCATGAATGTTCTATAAACCTAAAATGAACTATATAAATACATTCATTTATACATACATAAATACATTATGTTAATTATATACACTATAAGCAGAATAAAGCACTTTAGAATGTGATGTCCTATGAAAATAATCAACTTTGGTAAATAACTTATAATAATATTTTTTTATATAACCATCTGTACATTGCTTTTTTAATGATATCATCATGTTTCATACATTGGAGGAACCGAAACCACTCTGTATGTCCGTATGTCTGTCCAGCCAGATTTCGTCACAGCATCAGGTAAATCTGGCAGGACGGAATTTTATGAAACTTTGCCAGTCCATCAGTATTTGCCTAAAGTTAAACCTGCGCCATAAATGAAGTCAAAATGTTGAATAGAAGAGAAGTTATGAAGAATTTTGTGCCAGATTAGAAACACCGAGTTTTCACAGCGTACTGTGCATTCAAACTGTGGGTGCGTCTTAAATCGACCGTTGTACAGAATTGATTGAAAATTTTGCAGTACTTAGATTTTTTCCTTGAAGTTGAAATCAAAATGATGAGTAAAAGCGATATGAACAGTTGTGCAGGATAAAATTATCTAAAATCAGCCACTAATAAGAACCAAAAGATTAATTACAAATGCTAAACCGAACTTTTTCTTCCTATTATAAAGCGATATCAGGGTAATCACCCTCTCTACTTTTATACAGTAAAAGCCTCCAAGATTACATTACAAACACGAGTTTTAACTGTAGATGTAAATCAGTCTATTGCAACTCTTATCAAGAACACATATACTGTACACAATCACTTGAAAAAAGGTGGCTTGTGATATTCAACCAGCTTTTGATTGAGAGATGGAATTATAAATATGTGCATTAATATTTAATTCAGGTCTAGGTCACAGGTTCTCTCCTGCGTTATAACCTGCTGGCCCTACGTACAAGAGACCGAAATAGACAGAGGAGAATAGAAGCAATATTACTGTACATCAGCAAAGAATTACTACATAGTCGGTTCCCTTGGGAATCGAAAAGAAGCTGTCAGGGCATACTTTTCCAGAATCATGTGGATTTTTGCCTTTGCTGGGCATTTTTCTTTTAAGAAATATTCAATCAATGCTGAGACTACAGTGTGGGTCATTTATATGGATACACCTTAATAAAATGGGAATGGTTGGTGATATTAACGTCCTGTTTGTGGCACATTAGTATATGTGAGGGGGAAAACTTTTCAAGATGGGTGGTGACCATGGTGGCCATTTTGAAGTCGGCCATCTTGGATCCAACTTTTGTTTTTTCAATAGGAAGAGGGTCATGTGACACATCAAACTTATTGGGAATTATTGGGAATGTCACAAGAAAAACAATGGTGTGCTTGGTTTTAACGTAACTTTATTCTTTCATGAGTTATTTACAAGTTTCTCTTTGTTCACAGCCATTGACATGTCGAAGAGGTTAACACGTGATGAGCGGATCGAAATTGTGTTGATATCTGGTGAACGCAGTAACCGGGTCATTGCAGCAGATTTCAATGCAAGACACCCTACGAGACCACCCATCTCCCATGCTACAGTTAGCAAACTGCTTGCTAAGTTTCGTGAAACTGGTTCAGTGTTGAATTTGCCAAAATGTGGACGCATGAAAACTGTCACTAATGAACAAATCAGTGGCTGTCCTAGCTTCATTCAGCAAGAGCCCACAGCGCAGCACTCGCCGCATGTCACTGGAGAGTGGTATTAGTCGAACATCCCTTCGGCAGAAATTAGCTACTCACAAATAGCACCCTTACAAACCCCAGCTACTGCAGCATCTCAACGAGGATGACCCAGATCGGCGCACACAATTTGCAGAATGGGAAAAACAATAATTGGAACAGGACCCTCAGTTCACGCAGAAGATTTTGTTCAGTGATGAGGCAAACTTTTATGTGAATGGTGAAGTTAACAAACCAAACCACCGCTATTGGTCTGACACTAACCCACATTGGATAGATCCCTCCAGACTGTTGGAACAAAAAAAGTGATGGTATGGTGTGGTATATGGGGTACAAAGATAGTGGGGCCATTCTTCATCAATGGAAACCTCAAGGCCACTGGATGTTTGAAATTGCTAGATGATGATGTGTTTCCCTCTTTATGCACTGAAGCTGGCACGTTCCCTGAGTTTTTCCAGCAAGATGGTGCACCACCATATTATGGGTGTCGGGTCCGAGCATTCCTAGATGAACAGTTTCCTTAAAAGTGGATTGGTCGTCGTGGGCCAGTTGAATGGCCCCCAAGGTCTCCTGATCTGACCCCCTTAGACTTTTATCTTTGGTCTCATCTGAAGACAATTGTCTGTGGTGTGAAGATACGAGATGTGCAGCACCTGAAACTTCGGATACTGGAAGCCTGTGCTGGCATTTCTCCTGCGGTGTTGCTATCAGTGTGTGAAGAGTGGGAGAAGAGGGTTGCATTGACAATCCATCACAATGGGCAGCACATTGAACACATTTTATAAGTGGTCAGAAACTTTTAAATAACTCATGAAAGAATAAAGTTACAAATAGTTAAAACCAAGCACACCATTGTTTTTCTTGTGAAATTCCCAATAAGTTTGATGTGTCACATGACCCTCTTCCTATTGAAAAAACAAAAGTTGGATCCAAGATGGGCGACTTCAAAATGGCCACCATGGTCACCACCCATCTTGAAAAGTTTGCCCCCTCACATATACTAATGTGCCACAAACAGGACGTTAATATCACCAACCATTCCCATTTTATTAAGGTGTATCCACATAAATGGCCCACTCTCTATACTTTCTTTCATAACCATGTATTTGAAATCTACAGTCACATTCAAAATTAGTTAGTACACCATCTTTTAATTCAATTAGTTTTTTATGTGTGTGTGTGTGAAAACATGAAAATTATCTGATATTTTTTTCTTTTTTTGCCTTCCTTCTTATAAAATAAATAATGTCTGATGTTGTTTGAGGTTGTATTTGCTTAATACTGAGACAGGCTATGATCAGCACTTCTTCACTGCTTATCCTGTATACAGGGCCTGAAGCCTATCCCAGGAAACTTTGGGCATAATGCAGGGTACATCCTGGACAGTAGATTACTACTTTTGAACATGACTGTATGCTCTAATTTAGATCTGATTCTGAATAGTTGTTCCATGATAGAATTAAAGAAATTACACTGGGCCTCAGACGGTCGTTTCTTTCCCAGAGGCCCAATTAACTACACTAAAAAAGTGGACTAATGTAATTTAACTCAACAAGTTAATTATGTGCATTAATACAGATAATGAATGAGTAAAGATGTATATTGCTGAGACTAGCAGCTTTATGTAGGCAAAGGTTTTAGGCTGAGGCTGATAAGCAACTTCATTTCAATGATGTGTTCAGATGTAAGGTGACTGTGTGTTGTGCCACATTAGAGTTAAATAACTGATTTATGCTTCGCCGCACTGTAGTATGTTAATTGTTGTCCCTGCCCGGGTCTCGCATCTACTCCTGCTAATTAATGCCTAGTAATAATAGTTCTAACCAACTGACAGACCGTGCCCTCAGTTCTCATGCAAAGCGCAGCAGATGGTGGGATTTGGAAGAGTGCACCATTACATTGAGTCGTTTTGTACCACGGAGAAATATATGAAACGGCTGGAACATTTTACGTTCAAACAAACATATCAGTTGGGAGTGGAGCTTTATCATCGTTTAGATGTTGGACAAACAAACAAAAACCACAGGTGACAGTTACATCAACGGCTTACTGAACCTGTTTGTTCGCCGGTTCAACCGTGAATGAAAAACTGATAGGATACTGATAGCAGATAGGATTTGCTTGTCCCAGGTGCCTGTGCTAGAGATTTTTTGCACTCCTTTAAGAGATAACACTTGTTATGTTTCATTTGGAACTGCTGTTTACTTTGCTATTTGTTATCTCATGGGTAGAAACATCTAAACGGGACATAGTCTGGCATTCATCCTAGCTCTAGTATGTGATGAATAAAATTTGAATTTGAGCTCTACATACAGTAACATAAAAACGCAGCCTGGAAAATAAAGAGTGTTGTAAGCAAAAGTGCAACTAACAGTATCAACTGAATTCGTGTTTTTGTTATAGTTTATTGCAGTTAACAGAACAGGAATAGGCTCGCTCAATGGTAAGCCTATCCCAGGGGCCTCAGGGCATGAGGCGAAGTACACCTTGAACGGGGTGCCAATCTATGACAAGGAACACAAGTGCACACATGCTATGGGTAATCTGGAAATGCCAATTAGCCTAATCTGCTTGGAGAAAAAAACACCAGCAACAGGGTGAACATGCATGCTCCACATACACAGGCCCTAGACGAGAATCAAACCCCCAACCCTAGGGGCACGAGGCCACAGTGCTAACCCCTACAGACTAGGTATTCCTCATTATACTTTTAGTCCAGCAGACTAAGATATACCATTGGCTTATCCATAGCCATGTGTAAAAACATGTATCGTCCATCAAACAAGAAACCTTCTGGAAATATTTGACTAGGAAAGAACTGTTATGTCTGTTATGACCAATCTGTAATTGTTAACGACTCTAGTGGTCAGTGGTCCTGCTCAAATAAATGAATAGTTAAAAACATGAGAGGTTATGCTAAAAAATCCAATAAATAATAATAATAATAACAATAATAACAACAACAATAATAATAATAATAATAATAATAATAATAATAATAATAATAGTGGCAGGAGCAGCTCAGGATTTGAGGCTCTAAGCTGTTGTTTAGAAGGTCAGGGTTTCAAGCCCTCCCACTGTTGTGGAGCTGGGCAAAGCCCTTAACCATCTGACCCATACAACCCAGCCACGGTATGCTGTGCCGGTCTCAAGAGCAGTTAGAAAATGGGAGAATTGCGACAGGAAGGGAGTCTGGCGTACAACCTGTGCCAACTCTAGCGGATCAAATGTTCCGCTAGATCTGGCTCCACTAGGATAAATGGGAGAAAACCAAAAATAAATAAATAAACGAATACATAAAGTAATAATAATAATAATAATAATAATAATAATACATTTTACCAAAAATAAGCTAAATATAAACATATATACCGTATATATACAGTACATAAAAATAAAGAAATTGTTGATGAACACAGGCGTAAAGCTAAATTTGCTAATAAATGAATATTAACAAAAAAAAGTAAAAGCCTGAATTAATGAGCTGAGAATCACATGTGGTGCAGACACTTCCTGCCAGGTGTACTGTCTGGTACAATTAAGCACTCAGCATCCTGTGGTATGTATGTATGAATGTGGGAACCCAGTTAAGCCTTATTCCTAGATAGTGAATCAACAATGTTCTAAACGACGTATATAAATATAACTCATTACTGGTGCGCTGATGGCAGGAGCTCTACTCACCAAAATGGCTCAACTGGCTGTATTTCAAAACAAACACTTACTGAAGTGATGTCTACATTTAAATCTGAGGTAAAGGCGTCAGTAAACGTGGCTGGAAATTGCGTCTGAAAGCTGCGACCTACTTAGTGATCAGTGCTGGCTGCGGAGCAATGCCACTCGTTACAAAGATAATTGCACATTTGACATACTGTATAGTGGTGCAAAATCACAAGGCATAGTCTACAATGATGGGGGGTGGGGGGGGGTGTTGGGGGGTATGATGGTCATGTGACATACACTGAGAGAACAATACAGTCCAAACTGGAGGGGTTTGAAAAGTGGTCTCATCAAGGATGAAATGCTCACATGTTAAGGCACTGAAGAGTTTATTGAGGATGTTAATTACATGATATAGCCATCACCCTTAGCAGGTCGCAACCCAATCTGCAACACAGAAGATGGAATATTTCTACCTGATGTGACACAATCAGCAAAACATATATCGATGGAATATTGTTTGGATAAATGGTGGTTCATTGATTTATTTATGATGTGTTTCACTGCAGCAGCTTGTCATCAATGTGAGCTGTTTTTGCATACCTGACCCTGCTTTTGTCCTCTGTCACTTTGAATTTGCCTAATTTATGGCTGTTTCCTCATCATTTGCTCTCATCTGTAATGATTTCAGGGATTTTAATTACTACAGAGTCTTCCCGTTTTTTGGTTACTGTATATAGTCTACAGTGAGTCCAAAGGTCTGAGACCACTTGTGAAAATACTTTTATTTTGCGTTCTCTTTTGAGGGTATTTTTATGTACAGTATACTATCACCATAAACAGTCTTGGATGTCCTCTTATCGATTTTATGACAGCATAAACTTGGACACAAACATTTGTTGTTTGTATTAAAAAAAGACAATCCATATTAGATCAAATTCATCAAAGTGTCTTCTGAACAAGATTATCTATACTCTAAAGATACTATACTCTAAAACATTGCTATGTCTGTTAATTATGCCCTGCAGTTCTGCCCTGAAAAAGCTCTGGAAAAAGTTCTGAAAAGCATTTATTAAAAAAAAAAAAAAAACGTAAGATTGGTTTAAGAAGCCTAGGTATAAGTGATGTAATGTTACTTAACAGGCGTGGTGTCATTTTGCTAAAGAGTTACCTGAGATCTCATATGAGACCCTAAGGATTTCAGCATAAACTAAAATCACTTTAGAATTATTAATTCCATGTTCTATGTGGAATATGGTGGAGTTTATAAATGCCATTTAAATTGGATATTGCACTCCACTTTCCCAGGTACACTGAAAGACTATATTTCTAGTTATTAAACTGTCATTCCTTATGGAGCAAAAGTGCATTATGGGTATTCTACATTATGAACCATCACACTGAGACCAGCAGGCGATGGCTTTAAATCAATATTTTACAAGGAATCTTATTTCCATTTTATTACAGATGTTCATTTTCCTCCCACATTAATTTCAATTTAAGGTCCTCTATTGCCAAGGGCACACATTAGATCAGTCCCCCCCCCCCGCCCACCCCCCTTCAATAAGTTCTAGTTGTAAGATCTGCTCAAATTGAGCGGTCATGGGTAGCTTAGTGGTTAAGGCTTTGGACTATTGATTGAAAGGTCCCAGGTTCAAACCCCAGCACAACCAAGCTGCCACTGTTGTGCCCTTGAACAAAGGCCTTAACCTGCAATTGCTCAGATGTAAAAAAAAAAAAAAAAAAGATAAAATATAAGTCACTCTGGATAAGGCCATCTGCCAAATGCTCAAGTGTAAATACTGTATAGTATTTTATAAGTACCTGTTCGTAAAAAGGAGGTTCACTTATTACAGAGTTGGTAAGTGTTTCAGATGTAGCGCTGTGGTATAAAATATAACCAACACTTTCAATGCAGGATCATTTCTAATACATAACATATTGGCTGAATAAAAAACCTTAATGATGTACAGTACAGGGTGGGCCATTTATATGGATACACCTTAATAAAATGGGAATGGTTGGTGATATTAATATCCTGTTTGTGGCACATTAGTATATGTGAGGGGGCAAACTTTTCAAGATGGGTGGTGACCATCATGGCCATTTGGAAGTCGGCCATCTTGGATCCAACTTTTGTTTTTTCAATAGGAAGAGGGTCATGTGACCCATCAAGCTTATTGGGAATTTCACAAGAAAAACAATGGTGTGCTTGGTTGTAACGTAAAGTAATTAAAGAAAAAGGAACACAAGTTTTCATGTGACACACTACAACGTGTCTAAAGATACCATTTAAAAATCAATTGTTTATGTAACAACCTACAACCTCAGCAGCAACCTTATTTCCCCTCTCGTTTGTTGCAACCACTCAGCATTCAGCATCACCAGTATATTAATCACTGGCCTGATCATCTGTCATCATCTGCACCTTAAGAGAAATTTATTTTTTAATACTTAAATGATTCATATACAGCTTAGCAAACAAAAGATTAAATAGCCATTTTGAAATAAAAGTATGAATAAGGGGTGGCTCAAGACTTTTACACAATACTGTACTGTATACAAGCATTGAGAGTCAAACAGGAAGAAAGCTAATGACATACATTACTATTGTTTTTTTTTTTATCTGAATATATATAATTTTTTTTATAACTCTGTGTATGTTTGTGTGTTAGTGTAGCAAATCGCATAATGTCTAAGTAGCAGGATTGATAGTGCTTCAGTTCACAAGCTGTTGTACTACCCATATGTGATGTCTGTGATGACCTGTCAACCTGCAACATCTGGATACCAAAGCCACCTACCAATGTGTCCTACACATTATCATCCAATTATGTTTAACACTGTGTGTGTGTGTGTGTGTGTGTGTGTGTGTGTGTGTGTGTGTGCGTGTGAGTGCGTGAGCGCATTTGTCTGTGTGTCTGTGTCCATCTGAGATATTATCAGTCAGGTCAGGCACTGCCCTCTAATGTGTGTGTGTTTTTTGTTTTTTGTCTCACTGTCTCTGGGTGTATCATTCCCAGAGATGGCAAATGTGACATCAAGATCATCACAGTGTTCTGAAAGGCCATGGAAGCATACAACATACTGAATAGGCCGTTTGACTACTCAGCACATCAGCAAGATGTTTGCCTTAGCTCTCAAAACGGGGACATATTCTACCACGGACCTCGGCAACCCACAGGGAGTCACAGGACACGGATGATATTTACACAACAGTGCTGTAAAATCATCGTGAGCTCTTCACAAGCACACAAGTGTACACAAGTGTATAAATGTAGCCCAGATTTCTGGGCAGCCTAACTGTACTCAGAGAACTGGGTTACTGCAGTTCCACAGGGACAGAGTAGTCTGTGATTACAACAATGTCTAGCCACAATAAAGACGGTCAGAATCTGCAAGATCACGAATGATTAACACACTGCCTTCAACTAATCTATAGCACATTTAGGAAAAAATAGAAGGTAGAAGTTAATTAATAATAATTAGATACTGTACAGTATATTGTGTGCATATTAGCACAAATATGCGTTTCATATCTGTGTAAAAAGCAATAAACAAATTAGGATAAGGCTAAAATCTGTGGTTCAAGATAGCATGCATAAAATAGATGTAAAGTAATTATGCAAATAAAGAGCGTGTAATGTGTACAAATTAATAAAATCAAATTGTATGAAAATTATGTAACAACTTAAAGTCTAACACAGTTATATAATAAAAGGTTAAATGCGTAAAAGGTAATGGACAAAACTGTTCAATTCATTTATTTTCCCTGTGTTCACGATGTGTTGTTTAATGCCAAAATTTGTGCATGATAGAATATTCAAAGGATTTTCAGTTTCACTTTCTTACAAAACACATACTGTAGCCCTTAAATAATCCCTTGCTCCACTCTATTGTTACATACATACAACATACTTCCTGGCCCTCATCATGCACTTTTCTTTTTTTCTTTTTCTTCTCTCATTCCCTTCACAGAAAGCTTTGCAGCTGTCAGTGCCTGGCTCCTGAGCTGGTGATTCAAACTGAAACCTGTCCATCACGGCCATGTGGAAGTGGAGGAAAGGGCCTGAGGAATGAAGGGTGTCTTTTGTGTGCAGTGATGGAGAAATGTAATAATCCTCACCCCTGCCTGTACTGTAGTGCTGAAGCTTGTCACTGTATACTGCCTCCTTACTGTAGGCTCGTTTCCTGAGAGAGAGCGAGAGAGAGAGAGAGAGAGAGAGAGAGAGAGAGAGAGAGAAAGAGTAAAATATTGATTGACAACTTAAGATAAAAAGCAAGTGCACTTACTCATACAGTACTTTTATCCTGTAATGTATATCATTTCAAAGCTGCTGTTTCACCTGCTTGAACTAAAGCACACTTCAATAGACTGCATCGTCTTTTTCTTGATAGACTATTTTGCTTCAGGTTTAGAGTATCTTGTCTGTGTCTGATTACACTCACTATTTAACTCTGTGTGCTCAGTGCATGCGCCTTCGATCGTGAGTTACAATAAAACTGTTGTATAATCAAACACAGTTCACATTGCACATTGAATGGGAGGCTTGGCCTCAAACTATTTAGTGGAAGAATTACGACACTATTTTCCTTCAGTAAATTTCAGCATGGTAAAAATAAAAGAATACGCAGTACAACAGCATTTTATGGAAAACTTATGTAAAGCTTTTATATATTATATAGGCCATTAAGCCTTTTCCCAAGATATACTGATTCCTATCCTTTTACAAGATTATCTGCCAATAAAATGATACAGTACAATTTGAAGCTTAAAATAAGTAAAAAAAAAATAAAAAAAAAAAAGAAAAGAGAAGAAATAGGCTGAAGTAATCTAAGTAACAAAGGTACACATTAGTTGACTGATGCATAGAATGAATAAACTCATCGTCCACCCACCACGTTGCTCATATGGCACACTTGCACATTTTGCACACCACAAAACCGTTAACTTTGAACTGCGACACACACATTACATATGGCACATTTGCACATTTTGCACACCACAAAACCGTTAACTTTGAACTGCGACACACACATTACATATGGCACATTTACACATTTTGCACACCACAGAACTGTGAACTTTGAACTGTGACCTTGCATGTTAACTCTGCACATTCTGCACATTGTCTTGCCCATAACTGGATAACTGGACATGGTTCTACATTCCAACTCTTCTATATTTGATTATATTTCTATATTCCTATTTTGTATTCTACTATTTTATTTTTATTATTTTACATAATGTAAATTCTTTAAAAGTCTTTTTACAGAACTTTGGGAAAGTTTATTTCCATATTTCTAATTTGTAAAATTCTCTTATTGCTCTTATTTCCTACTGAAAATTGTATTTTTATTTCTCCATACTGTGTATGACTGTGTATGTGACTAATAACATTGATTAGGTACGCCTGTTTAACTGCTTGCGAACCCAAATATTTAATCAACCAATCATATGGCAGCACCTCAATGCATTTAATGATGTAGACATTATCAAGACTGTGGAAGTTCAAACAAACATCATAATGGGGAAGAACGATGGTTTAAGCGACTTTGAATGTGGCATAGTTGTTGGTGTCTGAGCATTTCTAAAGCTAATGATCAACTGGGATTTTCACGGATACGTATCTCTACGGTTTACAGAAAATGGTCTGAAAAAGAGAAAACACCCAGTGAGGGATTTTAGTCTCTGGACAAAAATGAGCTGATAGAAAGGCAACAGTAACTCAAAGAACATCTTGTTACAAGTTATCCCAAAGAGTATTGTTGAATGTACAAGTTGTCAAAGCAGATGGGCTACAGCAGCAGAAGACCACATTGGTACCACTTCTGTTGGCTAAGAACAGGAAACTGAGGCTACAAAATATATGGCTCACCAAAATCGGACAAATAGAAGTTTGGAATAAACGTTGCCTGGTATGATGAATTTCAATGGTATCAATGGTTCAAACTGGTGGTGGTTGAATATTGTTTAAAAGCCATAGCCTAAGTGAGTATTGTTGCTGACCATGTGCATCCAGTTGTCACCACAGAATAATATGCTATGTCACAAGGCTAAAATCACCTCAACCTGGTTTCCCGAACACAACGATAAGTTCACTGTACCCCAACGTCCTGCACAATCACCAGATCTCAATCCAATAGAGCACCTTTGAACAGCAGATTCAAATCATGGATTTGCAACCCCCAAGTCTGCATGCTATCATGCCAATATGGAACAAATTTTCATGTCTAAAGAATGTTTCCAGCAACTTGGTGAATCTATGTCATAAAAAATTAGGCCAATTCTAATGGCAGAACAGGTACAATCAGTACTAGCAACGTACCTAGTGAAGTGGTCAGTGTGTGTGTATTTAAAATTTTTACTTATTGAAATATATATTTTTCATTGTTTAAACCCATTCTTTCTTGACTTTCAGTGTTGGTTACAATAGAAGGTGAGTAAAAGCATTATGACAATAGATAATGTATGGTATTATGTTGTTTTTTGGTCCTGAATGTCAGCCAAATATACATTCTTAAGCCTCAGTGCTGTGTTCACAAACTCTACTCTACTCTTGATCTTCTTCCCATTTGGTAAACTTATATTCTTCTTCCAACACTGGCAAAAAAACAGTTGAAATGCATACATTTTGAAACTCATCATTTTGGTTTGGACTAATGTAATGTTCACAGGTGAATAATGTCTACAGAAAGTCCAGTTATTGATAAGTATAACGAGAGTGAAATAAACTAAATGTTTATAGCTAAATAATCAGCTATATAAATAATTACTAGGGTATTATGGTATAACACTGGTTTCATAAATTCATAATTTTCAAATAATATATTCTTATTCATTATTGGCCAAGTGATGTTGATTGAGTTGATCTTACCTGCTGCAGACTATAGAAATGGCCACCAGAGACACGAGGAAGACCACACCAGCCGCCGCTGAGCCAGCAATGAGTGGCAACTGCTCCCTCAACTCTGATTTATAGTCTTCTGTAGAGTGAGTGAATGAGAGAGAGAGAGAGAGAGAGAGAGAGAGAGAGAGAGAGAGAGAGAGAGAAATAATACGGATTAACATTACAGGAAATGTAACCATTTTGGATTATCCAAAGTGAATATGTACAGTATGCGGACGTTTAAATAATAATACCAGTAATAAATAAATAAATAAATGAATAAAAGGTCAACTCAACATAATTACAAAATAATTCTTGGTTGAAGAGATTATTGCATTAACCTACTTAAAATAACTGAATTTTAATATAGGTTTATGCAACACATTACATAGAATTAATTTACAATCTTAGATTACTCTAGTAACATATATATCATTATGTGCCCCCGTCACATCAAATCAAGGCATTAAGTAGTATTTTAAGTTATGTTTATTTTGAAATTCCTGGTTCAATAAGATCCATTTTAATATCAAGTTTATTACTGTATTACTATATGTCTAGTTGCTGAGAGATGGCCAATGCCTTGGAAAGCTCTATGCAAATCCTATATTTAGAATATTGAAATTAAGATTCTGTCATGTCATAAAAGAGAGGGAACCCTCAGCCTCAACTGGGATTTCCCTGATACCTCTAAAGATATCTTAAACAGCATCATAGTTTTATAGTAAAGAAATGCTTTTTTTTATGATAACTGCATTAAGCACATTGGATTATGGTTATTAAAATGCTGTAAAACATTATTTTGGATTAAAACTTTCTCAGTTGTGTTGAAGGATCAGGAAGATTGCCGAAATACTGCACTCTATTGGCTATAATGCAAAACTAACCTGTGTGACTTAATACCTGACATGACAGCCATGGAAGAGCATAAACAGATCGTCTTGAGATTTGGACCCATACTTTAAGGACGATGAACGAGTCTTAAAGATAATCATTACTGGTGATGCGACATGGATTCATCACTAAAAGCCTGAGAGTAAACATCAGAGTATGGAACGAAAACATCCTCAATCACTAACCAAGAAAAAGTTCAAATGTCATCATGGTGAAAGGTTTCTGGGATTCTCAACAGCCAGTATTGGAACATTATCAGGAAAAAGGTTTAATAATCAAGAGTGCTCATTACAGTGAGATGCTTATTAAAGTCTAAACTCTGGACCACACACAGAGGACTGCAGTCCAAGGACTTTGTGATCTTGTATGACAATGCACGTCTGCCCATACCGACAACACTCTGCAAAACTTCAATTTTACTTTACATTTTAAGGCATCTTCCCTATAGTCCTGAGCTTGATCTATCAGACTTTCACCGGTTTGGTCCCCTGAAAGCAGCCCTATGAGGACAAAGATTCACGACTGATGTAGAAGTGAAGACAGGAATGCATTCATGCCTTGCAGCTCGGCCTAAAACATTTTTTGATGAGGGAATACGAAAGCTTGTTTACAGATGGACAAATGGGATTGAAAAGCAAATTTGTACTCACTCGTACAAGTGCAATGCACATATTGTCCAAATGTGAGCTGAACTTCAAAGAAAGATGGGAGTGTTCTTCCCCTGATGCCTCTACATACCTGATAATGAGCTTGTGTTGAATTTGGCAGGAGTGACAAGATTTTTAAATAGAAGCAGATGCTGAAGAATTTAGAGGAAAAGATGCATAAAACAATATCTCAGACCAAGAGGAGGTAAGTGTGAAGGAGACGAAAAGCACGAAAAACAAAAAGAAGCGATACAAAAAGAAGATGGAGTGTATACTGTACATGAAGAAACAGGTGACTGTGTAGAAGGATTGCACAAAGAGGAAAGCAAGGTTACAGTAATGTGGAGTGTTGAGAGCCTTAACGGAAGAGAGAGGGGGGAAAAGAAATAACCACAGAGGGCAGAGGAGACAGCTTAAACATGACCGGCAGAGAGGTTTTGTGTATGAGCACGCGTTTACTGGAACATGCACACACCCACATACACACACACATACACATACACACACACGCACGGTCAATTCAGCCAACTGTTTTTCAGACGCAACTGTGCGAGTATAGCAATGTGTGTGTGTGTGTGTGTGTGTGTGTGTGTGTGTGTTTGCCACTTCAGTACTTCTTGCTGTAACATAGTGCAGAGTAAAATAATTCTTTTCAAACACAAAAAGCTTAAAAAAGATACCAGGTGCAGCTGGTTTAACAAAGTCATTTTTATTATGTATTTATTTTTGGAACTCCTGCATAATTTATTGTATAAAAAGATAAAAGTGTAATAGCCGTTTATGTGTGTTACTGCAATTTCATACTAAATAGATTGAACTATATATTTAATAGATATAACACTATATTTTATTATTATTATTATTTATATATATATATATATATTATATTTATATATATTATTATATTATATATTATATATATAAACCTATGGGAAACAATGCATACACAATATAGTCTTCAAAACTGTCCTACTGTAACACTTTGTTGCTGACCTGAGAACATCATGCACTTGCTGCAGATTTGTACCCTTTATTACGTTGCAAATTGAGAATATGAAGCATATGCAGCAGGAGAGTATACAGCCATACTCAACCCCTCCGTATAAATGATATATATGGCAGCTTCTTATGCTCAGAGAAATAACCTGCTCGCTCATTCACAAGGTGGCATTTCACCATTTAAATGACCTTTTGTGCTCTGCCCTAACTGTTGCATGATTTGATTTGATTTGATTTGATTTGATTTGATTTGATTGGAATTGGATTGCATTGTATTTGTTGCTTTATAAGCAAACTGGATCGGGATTTATATTTAGATCTCTAATGAGCAAATAAGTGGCAATAGTGTCTGAGATGACACGATTAAGAAATCTTGAGATGAACCAGACTCATCGGTTAGTGAGATTTTATATCATTAGACTTACAAAGCTGTGCAGAATAAAGTCCAACAGTACCAAGCGCGTTAGAGTGTTTATTATGAGCATACTGTATTACTGTATGATTACAGCAGACGTTCTTGGGTTCATGTCTACAGATACTGAGATTATCCACTGATGCTTGGTGGAGTCTTGGGCATTCAGTAAATTTCGTTCTTTGTGTAAATGTTAATGAAAAAATATTTTATAATCTAAAAGTCCTACAATCATTTCCGACTGGACTGACCAAACCATTCTTGCTTTAGTTATTAGTGTACACTTTAGAAATTCTATTCCTATAAACCAATATTTTTTTTTGATTGATGCTGTAACTCAATGAGATGTGATGCCTTTAATACTTTTTCTGTTTACACCCGCTGGCTTTGCTGTTTCCCCTTTTGCTCTGCCTCTTGCGTCACGTGCTCTCTCTCTCAAAAAAAAAAAAAAAGAAGAAAAAAAAAAGCCCTACAGGCCTTGCATTGCTCAGAAAACAGAATCTTTCTCATGTTCTGATTAAACAGCAAATGAAATCAGGTTTGGGCTCGACTTGGGGACTTCACCCAGAAGAAATCATATGAGAAATGATGGCTGTTTGCTGGCTTCGTTTTGTTCGGTCTTTATTCAGCATTTACACACATGTACACACCTCATTTAATGAAATAATTTCCTCATGATTGCACCCACCTGCCTGAAAGACAGAAAGGAGAGAGAGAGAGAGAGAGAGAGAGAGAGAGAGAGAGACAGAGGCTTGCTGGAGAAAGAATGAGATTTGATGCAGAGAAGGAGACAAGTGTGAGGGGGGATGTGCGTGTGTGTGCGCAAGAACATAGTGTGACTGACCTTCTCCCCCTGTGCCTGGTGCTAATTGTCTTAACGAATGCCGTGCTGTGGCAGAGTGCCAGAGGATAGAACCATCAGCCAGATCTCAATACACCCCGTCTGCTAATTACTACGGCGAGAACACGCTCTCAGACTCATTTCTCAAAAAAACGCGGTACATATATAGCAGGATCTACTGAAAACATCGCCATGATCCATTTATTTACTTTCATTTATATTTATAGATCTTTTGCTCCATGAAAGATTAAATACTTTGGTGAGAAACAAAAGAAAAAGCCCATAAGAGCGTAAGAGCAGTAGCTGTACCAAACACAAGCTGGTTTTAATGTTATGGCTGGTTAGGGTAAGCATGCCTTGCTATGTGTCATGTACCCGTTTTTGTTGAATTGTAGTGCTGTTTGTAGATTATGCTTTCAATCCTAGTATTGATCTATAATAACTTCACTATGGTCCAGCTCCGGTCTATCCCAGACTGCCAAAAGTTTTATATTGCACCTTCGATGGTTATTCCTGTTTCCTGTCTAGTCACCATAAAACGCACATGGAATCTTGGGTGAATGTAAAGCCTTTGATCTTTTTCAGAAGTTCTTAGTCGTGTTATTTTGCCTTTCTGTGTTATGGGTCATTGCTTTCTCTGCCTGATTTTTTTTTTTCTATCAGTCTGTTTTTTAAATATTGACTTTCTCATTTTTTTTTTTTTTTTACCATTCTTTGAGTACAATTTTAAACTTTTTTCAGTTTTTTTTTTAATTTAATTTTTTTAACGCTGGACTGTTTTCCACTATGTAAATACTCTCCCATGCACTCCATAATCTATGTGCTGTGATAATTATTTAATAGTTATGCCACACCAGTGTCTGAGGATCAACTAACATTTCTCTGAAGTGTTATTTTTAAACCACTTTCCTCATTCAATGAGATTTAATATACATTGATCAGCCACCACCACCAGGGGAATTGAATAACATTGATTATCAATTATATACCAGCAAACTGGACGCCCAAGGATCATTTATGACTGTGAGGACCAAAGGCTGTCCTGATTTCACAGAAAAGACCATGTAGAACAAATTCCTAAAAAAAAATCAATTGTCTCCGAGTGGTGCAGTGGTAAAAGCGCTCGCCCTATCATCCGGAGATCGCTAGTTTGAATCCCGGGTGATGCTGTAACCTCTCGCAGCCGGAGGTCTAGAGAGAGCTGATTGGCCGAGCTCTTTCAGAGGGGAGGGACGAGAGGTACTTAGTGCTCCCACATTAATCACGGCTCTACAGCCAGTCAGGGGCGTCTGTGAGCTCGCGCAGCGGAGGGAGCGGATAGCGCTGTCCTCCGAGTGTGTTACGCTGCCCCCAACGAGCAAGCAGTTCGAAAAGATGCGGCCGGCTGGCATCACGTGGTTCTTCGGCCCTCCCGACTGAGTGGTAGTAGTAGCCTTAACGTGGGAGCCCCCTAGTGACGGGGAGGAATTGAACACGACTAAATTAGTTAGAAAATCGGGGAAAAAAAAATATATATATATATATATATCAATGGTCGGCACAGCAGAACGGTATCAGAACACCCAGTGTTTCACAGCCTGCTGTGTACGGGGTTATCCAACTTCCAAATTGCCCAGATCTCAAGCCAATCGATTGTCCATGGAATGCGGCGGACAAACAAACCTGATTTATGTAGGCACACCCTACAACCCATAGCACCCAAAGGTCCCAGTTCCAGACAAAAAGCATTTCCCAGAAGTCTACCATGGCGGCACAAGGGCCACTCACAAAATACTGGGGTTGATGTTTTCATTTTATAGCTGATTGGTGTACAATTAAACACAAAACATTAAACCCAATTTTAGATGTATGTACCGTACATTAATGGCATGACAGTGATACTACAGGTTGATTCACTCGAAATAGGCCCCTAATATTCTTTAACAATTCAAAGAACCCAAAAAAAAAAAAGCTACATATTTTAACATGTGTGTAATTGAATATATTAGATGCGATGCTGGAAGTTATCTGTTTTCTGCAAGACACATTTCGACACGGCGCTCCATGTCCCTGAATGTACTGTACAGTCCTAGCAAGGATATCGGGTGGAATAGCAACAATTTCACGTTTGATGCTTTCCTTCAAATCTTCCACTCAACGGGCTCAAGTCATGGTCGAAGCTCCAGATCCTGAAGAAAACATTGTATGTTGCTGTTTTGTGCAGATTGCTTCGTCCTAGCGAGAGTTATTACAGAATATTCGGGGCCTTTTTCGAGTGAATCAATTCAATTCAATTCAATTTTATTTGTATAGTGCTTTTAACAATTGACATTGTCGCAAAGCAGCTTTACACAATCAAAAGAAATAAGTTTGTATGAAATGTGAATGTGTATGAATAAAAATTATAAGATTGTGTTAGGGTTAAATGGATTGAGAGAGTTAAGGAAAATAATCTTGTTCACTTTAATTCACTATTGGTGATGACCGGGCTAAAAAGAAGTTATCCCAAGAAATGTTTATTATTATTATTATTATTATTATTATTATTATTATTATTATTATTATTATTATTATAACCATTTTTGTTTCCTCAAAGTCCAAAAACTATCCAGTTTAAAATGTTAGTTCAGCAAATAATTTAGTGAGTATAACCTAAACCAGCTGCCCATGACAAGATTCTACCTGTTTTACGCTGCTGGTTACATTATATAGCAGTTCTACCCACGTCATGGTCTGACAGTAGTGTATGTGGGAACATAGATGGAAGATGTACTGTATCTCATGGATACGAACCTGCATCTCACCACTAATTTTTTAAACAAATGAAAATCTAAAGAAATCTCATCTACAGACGATGAAAACTCACCAATGTATGTTCACATACATTCTGGAGACAGTGGGCAAGTTATTAATAATAGGATATTTCTCTTTGCGGTGTGTAACTTTCTTTGGTAGCTGTATAGAAGTGGTGTATTCCTGAGTATTGACTGACGAGTGGTAGAAGACAAGCTCGTTTAGTTGTGTGTGCTTAGCAGTGCTGTCAGTGTACCAGCACAGACATAGTTATATTTAACACACACTGTGTCAAGAATGTTGCTAAGCGCCTTTCCTTCCAGTGTGTCCTATGTATTTGCCTTCCTTAGCTTGCAGGCCGGTATCAGTTCAGTAGCAGTAGTGGCAGAAGATGCCAGTCTACAGCTTTATTAATCAAGCCTACCCGAGAGAGAGAGAGAGAGAGAGAGTGTGTAAGAGAGAGAGTTAAAGTTGATGAATCTAGAAACCATTCAATTAGCTCAAACCAGAACATGTGGTCTTTCTGTAGTGGACTAGGAATGATCACACACACACACACACACACACACACACACACACACACACACACACACACACACACACACACCACACACACACACACACACACACACACACACACACACACACACACACACACACACACACACACACACACACACACACACACACACACACACACACACACACCAGGTGGCAAATGTGGTTCACTTTCATTTATTGACTTCACTTTCTTTAATGCTTTATCTGTAAATCTATTTATTTCTTCAGTTGTCTTGACTTACTTCTAATACAAGACCTTTTGTTCCACCACTGAGAAGAAGGATGGGAAGGTAATGGAACACACTTTTTCACATCTGGATTGGAACTCCACCTCAAAAACACATTCGCATACAACCATGGTAGTAGAGAATGACCTCGCACCACCTCTCTTCATCTAGAAACACGTATACTAAAATGAAGGAGAATCACTCTGCTCATGCGGTAATCTCCCAACTATCTAATATGTCATGAGACTCATCTAGTGCCTAATGCGTTTCTTGGCAGGGACGCAAAATAACCTGATTGACGTCAAAGTTGATGATCATGTGTTTTGTCTTACCATCCTGCCCGAGCATCAATATCATTTAAAAGCTTGTTAGTAGTGAAGCATGTGTACTTATCCATTGTATCAAGGTCCAGACATTTTGTTTTATAGCTTAACGATGGAGGACTAACCCCAAAACATTTCTGTGCTTTTCACATGACCTGTCTCCACATTTTTGTTTATGACTCTAAAGTAAAATCCTGCTACTTACCACCCCTAATTCCCTTCAGTGTCGATTCACTGAGACCAGCTTTTACTCTAAGAAATGAATTCTTAGCCGTGATTTTAATTCTACAATATATGTTCCTGTATTTTCCATTTGAGACAGGAAGTCAGACTGACATTGTGTTGAAGTGTTTGACTGACATACAAAACAGACAATAGCACTCTAGGGTCACCACACATGAGCTCAATCAAAACAAACCTGACAAGGGATGAAATGATGAACAGTAAATAACAGCTTTATGGAGAGAAACCAAGAGTGTAAAGATGGATGTGGGTTATCATTCTGTGTAAGGAAGTGTTGTGTTTGTGCTCTGAAGGACAAGATGGTCAAACTCGACCACTTCTAAAACGAGAAGTGAGGGTCACACTACTATGAGCTTATAGCCCTCCTTAAAATAAATGAATTAAAATTGTATTTTCTATTAAAAAAGGAATAGATGGAATAGATGTACAACTAAGTATACAATATTTGTACTTTTGAGCATGTAATCTTCCAGACATTATAATCCACTGCAATGCAATGTTTGCACAGTTACTGCATTACACTGTATTATACTGTACACTCTTTTATATATATATATATATATATATATATATATATATATATATATATATATATATATATAGCCTCCTTAAACAACACCTTGTCTGTTTACAATAGCACTGTTGCACAGTTATACTCTACTATATTACTATATAACTATATATACCATATCTCTATTACCTTCGGTGTGTATAACATATTGTATTTATTTATTGTAAATAGGCCACTTATGCACTGGTTTGGCACTGTACTTGTATCTGCACAATAACAATAAAGTTAAATCTAATCTAATCTAATCTAATCTAATACAATACAATAACAAATCTGTGTTTAAAACAAACCGACAATTGCTGAAAACAAACTACAGTATTATTGCAAAGCAAGACCTACCTCTAGGGGCAGGGTATGGATAGAGAAACCATATAATTCGCTGATTATTAAATTTTGCCTAGACATGAATCATCAAAAAAGTGACAAGTAGAAAACCACTTTTAAAATTACATCTAGACCAGCGATCCAGATGGTGACTGAAATGGTCGCAAATGCACCTAAAGTTTTTTAACTTGGTGATTAGATTTACCCAGACTCTCTCCACTGCTGCGTCTGCCTGCTCTGTGCAGGTACCAGATGTCCTCGGGTGGTCAGATATGCTCGAGGTCCTACACAGGACCTGCCCATGATGTCACACAATATGATATCTACAGCAATGCCACTCGGACAAATTACATTGCGCCCCCTCACATAATATGCTATCTACGGCAACGCCACTACATTTGCATATAGATAGATATCTACTGTATCTATCAATAGACATTTGGCTTTTATTTTACATTGGCTTTGGCTTCTCTTTCCAAAGTTAATAAAGCTCTTTTGAATTTGAATATTGTATATAGATTTTTTAATTAATTTATGGTGTGCATAAATGATAAATGTCTTGCTGCAGCCTGGGAAATATTAGATCAAATATCAATTCCAATATTTAAAGTAAATGTTAAAATATAAGGGCCTCCGAGTGGCTCAATGGTAAAGCGCTCGTCCTATCATCCGGAGATCGCCAGTTCGGAGGTCTAGAGAGAGCTGATTGGCCGAGCTCTCTCAGAGGAGACGAGAGGTACTTAGTGCTCCCACACGGCTCTACAGCCAATCAGGGGCGTCTGTGAGTTCACGCAACGGAAGGAGCGGATAGCGCTGTCCTCCGAGTGTGTTACACCGCCCCCAATGGTGCGTGAGTGAGCAGTTCAAAAAGATGCGGTCGGCTGGCGTCACGTGGTTCGGAGGGAACAAGTGATAGTCTTCGGCCCTCCCGGCTGAGTGGTACTAGTAGTAGTAGCCTTAATGTGGGAGCCCCCTAGTGGCGGGGAGGAATTGGACACGACTAAATTAGGGAGAAAATCGGGGAAAAAATAAAAAAGTTAAAATATATATACACAGATACTATGCTCTTGTGCCTTGTATACAGTGATAGCACTTGGATACATGTGCCGACATGCAGTTTGTAAAGTGAATTGCAAAACAACATAAAAGACACTTTATTTTTTGTTGTTATTGTTGCTTTTTTTATTCTCTGTGGCTTGTGAAACCCTTGCGTTAGACAACGTGTGTCACTTAGCTTAGTTGGCTAGCTAGTCAAAGTTAGCTAATGTTAGTCAAAGAACATTAACAAATGACAAGAAAACTACACAGCCAAATGAAAAATCTGACATTTTCTCACTCTCTGCTCCCCGCACCCCCTATCGGATACCATCGATTGAGACTAATTCGACCAGGGAAAGTACTCTGGTACGTTCATCCCAGTCGGTACTCAGTCATCATTATCAAATAATGCCAGCAATGCAACCTTAACTAAGTTTATTTTACTCAAAGCTCCAGTTTAAACCAGCATGCGGCAAGGCACCAAAAGATTTATGTTTGTCTGGAGGGCTGATCAGGACACTATTAATATTTGTTAATGCCACATGGCTCGGTCCAACCACTCCAAGCACAGTCCAGACGCCGTGATTCTGACTTGCTCTTCTACTTGCTGTATCTGTTTCTTTATAAAGTCCACAGTGTGTGTGTGTGTGTGTGTGTGTGTGTGTGTGTGTGTGTGTGTGTGTGTGTGTGTGTGTGTGTGTGTGAACCATCATGGTTAATCATGTTAACTACAGTATTTTCCTAAAGTAATTCCTAAAGTGTCTGTGTAATGGAAAGAGCTGAGCTACAGGGTGTTCTTCGGGATGACTCCTTGGCTACTGATGATGGTGTAGTTTAGCACCCTGAACATCTCGTACTCTTCTACTGAGCACAAAGCAGAGAGAGAGAAAGACAAAACTGAATAGGGACGCACAACTCACCATGCTAACACAACTGATTTATCAGATCATGAGCCAACAAATGCATGCGCAAGCACCCCCCTACTTACATACAAATAAATAAATAAATAAATCAATAAAACACCTCTATATTTGGTAAGTACTACTGTAACACTCGAGTCTAGTCTCCGTTGAGCACTTTTAGAAAGAGTGAAAAAACAGTTTGTTGAAACAACAATTAACTGAGGCATTTTGGACAGAAAGCAATTGCTCTATACGCTCAATATGACAAACAGATGGTACAATTATGCTGAAACATGGACAATACACCCACCTCATACTGACATCTATATTTATTTTTCTACAAAACTTCAGTTCCCGCTAGTAGATTCCAGGACTTCAAAATGTGGTCTGGAAACATCATACACATGCATCACTCTCCCACACTGAAGCGCACACACACACACACACACACACACACACACACACACACACACACACACACACACACACACACACTGTCATGACAATCCTCACCGTCTGTGAGAGTTTGGAAGCACATCTTGTTGCTGTATTTGCCGAATCCAGCCACTGTTCTAGCTCGAACCTGCACGACGTAGACTGTGCCGGGCCTGAGACCGTCCACTCGAACCGTGTTGGTCTGAGTCCTCAGTACTGTTGAATTGACCTCTGTTAGATCCTAGAAGGTCATAGACAGGGAGATATAAGCTTGGGTTTAGTTAGTGTGCGCTTTAGAATTTTTTAAACAATTTTTAGGTGATTTCAGGAACCTGTACAAGCACGCAAAGTATATGCTGGTATAACACACATCATATTCAGAAATCACCAAACTTCTTGATTCCGCCTGTTGTCACGCCTCAATTCAATATTCATTGCATTCACAGCATATACAATATGAGTTCCAGTCAAGAACTTTGTCTCTATGCTCCCTTGTGCAAGCATTGCATTTGGGGCCCAATCATAAAACCTTTCCAAATAAAACACTGTCACACACATACTCACTCAAACTTTATATTTTATAAAACAATAAGTAATCTGCTGGCCAGCAGTGCTGTTCACATCTGCTTGATTGAACCATTACCATCATCAGCATTGCAGAAAACACGCATGGCTACCAAGCAACAACTCACTCACACAGACGTACATAACAATATCTGCACCAAGTGCACTCATTATGAACTAATTTTGAACCTTCAAAAACATAACTACATACCTATAAAAGCTAAATATTTGCCCAATTGTACCAAAAAAAAGTAACAACACCATCTATAACAAAAAGTGTAAATACATTTTTGAAATAAGGGATTTTTAAGCGTACACTGATCAGCCGTAACACCACTGCCTAGTGATTTGAATAACATTTGCGATCAATTATATACCAGTCCCCTGCTATGAGAGAAAGGTATCATAACACTCAGCGCATCACAGTTTGCTGTGTACTGGAGCTGACGGTTGTTGATCCATTCTCGAAATTTCCCAGCTCTCAGTCCGAAAAAGAACCCATGAAATGTGCTGGACAAATAAGTCTGATCCAAACCTTTGGATTGCTGCTAATGTCCTGGTGCCAAATACCATAGCGTACCTTCAGACGTCTTATGGTGGCACGCTTTAAAGGGTCACAGCTGTTTTGATGGCACATGGCGAACCTAAAACCTAAACCTACAGTGCGTAGTTTTAATGTTATGGCTGATCAGTGCATGTACACATACTGAACAGTATAAATAAAACGTCATACTGTATGCTATAGATGGCACTGTTAAATATTTAAGCCCAACCATGTTTCTGGAGTGACACCAAGTCAACATGCATATACATAAATTTTAAGATTTGGATTAATCAAATTGATATAGATTTATATAAAACACTGACTATACAAGTATATATGTCACTTGTATACGTTTCCCACTAACAGCATGTGATGTACCATTAGATATTAGATACTGTATATACGATCTTAAATAAAATCCGGTAAAACGGAGGAACAGAGAGGCATTTAGCTTTTAAGATACCTTTATTAAAACAAATTCCCAGCCTAAAAAAGTAGATAGCCCATACAAAGAAGGGAATTAAGCTGAAAGTAGAATACAAAGAGAAATCTGTTTCTAAATTACTTTTTAGCTCAAGCTTTTTGTTTTCTGGCCCAAGTGGATAACAGAACCGCATCATAGTCTCTTGTACAAGAATGCAATATTACTCTTCAGTCGTGTCATTGAAAGAAAAAGTATTGAAGAAATAAGCAAAAACAATGCTTTTCTGTTTTTTCTTTACCCTTTTCTTCTTATTATTGCTTCACGTCACAATAACACTGTGAAATAAATGTGTAGGTCCATTTCCCAAGAGGAAAATGCACTTGTACTCAAATGAAAAATAAAAAAAAAAAAAATAAAAAAGAGCAAACCACTCTTCTGGCATAAAAATCTGCTTGCTGCTTCACAAATAGATCATTCTGTCCTTTGTGACAGGTGGGAAAAAGACTGTTTCTAATAATGGTTCCATTTTTGGTATGTGACACCCACACACACACATCTAAAGAATAATTACAGGAAATAATAAGTATGAATTAAAAATGCATGTAAATATGAGTGAGAGTGATTGTGCAAGTGAGAGAGGAAGATGGAGAGAGAGCGAGAGTGGGGACCAGACACAGATTAAGAGACACTGAGACAGAAAATGTTTTTAATAATGTTATTAATGTTTTTTTTTTCCTTTTGCTATAGCTATATAGCTATATATCTATATCTATATACAGTACAGACCAAAAGTTTGCCATTGAAAAGGGTAGTCAACAGGAATGCCTATTACCGCCATGCTTACTGCTGCGGTAAAACAACAGCGGCCAAAATAAATCACATTTCGTGTCATTCATGACTGCTAGGTGGCGCAAAGTGACATTTTCATTTGCCGTTTTTCAAAATATAATTAGAGCTTAAGTCATAAAAACGTCATATGTCATATCGAAGGAAAGCTACAGTGATCGTAATTTCCACATCCGAGTACTTTATACAACAAACATGAAAAATCAGAACCAGAGTTATTGACATTTACTGTACAATAATGAGTTAAAAAAGACACTAGACATTTTCAGTCGTGGAGATGACGGGCTCTACCACTGTGAAGACTGTTGCTCTGTCTCAGGGTCGTACCCATACACCTATGTTTCGTCACCTCAACATGAAGGACAGGTCATCCACGGCATGCTGACGGAGTTCTTGGCAGACTTTGACGATATGTTCCTTCTGCTCTAGGTCAGGAGCCTGGGGACAAACTTGGCAGCTACACGGTGCATGTGCAAAACACATGTGAGGACTGCCAGGACATTTCCGTTTGATACGCTGACGACGGCTTCCTGATCTTTCGTTATCTTCTAGTGTATTTCTTCTGCTCTTGAAGCGCACATGCCACTCAGAACACCTCAAACAACTCACTGCAGCATCGCCGTAAAACTTGCCAAATCATATCAAATGTATCTGTGGCAGATTTTCCCAGTTTCACACGGAATTTCACATTCGCTCTTTGATCTAACTCACGGTTCATGATGAACTAGCAGACGTGGTAACGCATGGGGTCAGAACAGCACCAGTTAGCACCAGCACAAAAAACATGTGGACAATACTAGGTACCGCATGATTGAATAGTGTGTAGATCCACCTTTTGCACCAATAACTTGAAGTAATGATTTTCTATATGACTTTATCAGTCACTGACAGCACCATGGAGGAATTTTGACCTACTGTATTGTATACTTCTTTATAACCTCTTTAGTTCATTAAAGTTTTTGGGCATAGACAAAAACATGTGCACACCACACAGCATTCCAGTTGGGTTGAGGTCTAGACTTTGACTAGGCCATCCAAAACTTTGATACTTTTATTTTTTTAGCCTTCGGATGTAGATTTATTGGTGTGTTTTGGATAATTTTCATGCTGCATGACCCAGTTTCAGGCAAGCTTTAGCTGTCAGATACATGGCCTCATATTTGCTTCTAGAATACTCTGGTATACAAAAGATTTCATGGTCCACTCAATGACGGCAAGGTGCCCTGGTCCTGTGGCTGCGAAACAAGCGCAAATCATCACCCCTCCACTGTTGTGCTTGACAGTGGGTATGAAGTGTTTCTGCTGAAATGATGGGTTACTACTATGATCGAATGATTTTTATTATGTTTTCACACAAAAACACACAAAGTGTAAGAGTTAAAAGAAGGGGTACTCATACGGTGCATTCAGAAAGTCTCTCCACGGCAGCCATGTGTGTTCTTGTTTGAGTTCTTGAGTTCTTTGCTTGACGGTGGCCATGTATTTTTACAGTATGTGAAATGTTAACCCCATCAAAGAATGTGTTTTTCTGGGGGAGCACATTTTTAAAGCTGCCGATAAAATACACTGATTTAGTACATGTATATGTAAAATTTCAAGCAGTTTTTCCGGTATTCTGAGACTGTGCAAGATGTAATACAAAAAATACATGAGTGAGAATAATCATGAGTTTCATTAAACAAATATTTTCCATTACGCACTGTATATGGCCGCTGCCATACTTTTTGAACATAAGTTATATATACACAGCGGACGCCAGTGCCAAAACCCACATTAAACCCCAGTTAAAGAAGCAACTGTCATCTTAAATAACATATTGTCTCTTTAGAAATGGCTTCCATGCTAACCCTCCATGTTGTGATTCACGACTAACATGAGCTACCATGCTAACTAGCTTCTAAAACAAGGCTCAAACCTAAATCCCTCCCTAACCCCTAACCAAGGGCACTGTGTCGAACAAAGGATTCTAAACCTGGAATAGTGTACTAGCTGTCTATTCTATGATATTTTGGGTCCAACTCTAAAACGCTTAATATCTTTGTCAGGTTGTGTGATATATTCTGTCATTTAGTGTCTTGATTTGCCAGATTTTGCTGTTGTCTGTTATATTGTGTGAATTGTGTAGATTTATTACACAATAATTTGCATATTGTATTTTGCACATTGAGGTTCATTCCATTTATGTATGCTAGTGGTGGGTCATCACTGTATGCTGTTAATTGAGGAATTTTGATATGTTTAATACAACTAGTAATATTTCTCATTTGTGTTTCATGCATCTCATTTATATCGGACTTTAATCTCATTATGGCCTTATATATGGCTCATTTGCTTCTCCTTCAAATGCAGTTCTGTTTCTCATGTACATCTCAGATTTGTAAGATCAAGTATGTCTCGGGTTGTCTCTCAGTTATGTCTCTTTGTTTCTCCTAAATCAGCTTTAGGAGAAATAGACATAAGTCAAGCTTGTGATGAGACAGCTCAATTTAGTCTCATTAGACAAGAAAAATCTCATTCTGAGCAACAAAATTTTGCTACGGGTAGCCACACTATTAATTAGTAAGCTTGAAATGTCAGAATTAGTTAACGTTACCTGCATATCATTTTATGAAGCATAAAGCACAGCATATTCCATAGCATTGCAGCAAAAGCACTATAGTAAATGAGCTAAATGAATTAACGCTATTGCTAACAAATGCCACCAAAACTGTGTGTAATCACGCTATGCTATACTTCTGCAAATTCTGCAAAGTAATATCCATATTAATATCCATAATATCCTCTTCATCCATTTTCACATACTTGTTTTTCTTTAGAATAGGTTATAAAACCCATCTCAACATCCTGCATAGGAAAATAACTAGCAGTACAGAAGCTATCATGCTATCATACTCTTTTATCATTGTGGCGAAGTGTCAGGCAATCCAGAAATACATCTCGAACATAATTCTTAACAAAAAGAACTACGTAGTAGGCTAACGTTGGTTAAAGGTACATGTGCCGTCCAGAGTTGTGAGTAACGTCATGTTGTCATGTGTCTGCAAAAGGTCAATTAAATTACAGGTCAATTACAAAGTATACTCTCTGTGTGCACATATTAAGTTTGGGCAGTCATATCAATGCAATCTAGATCTCTAATCGTCTGTGAGTGTGTGTGTGTGTGTGTGAGAGAGAGAGAGAGAGAGAGAGAGAGAGAGAGAGAGAGAGAGAGAGAGAGAAAGGTATTTTCAGACAGTGGTGTCAGCTCTAGCCAGCATTCCCTGTTGTTGTAGTAATGGCTTTGCCTGAGGCTGATGTAGACTGCTATTTGTAATAGTTTAGACGCATCTTTCTGTCTCTCTCATTCGCTTTCTGTCTTTGCTCTTCCCTGCTGCTGTCACACAGAGAAAGCTAATATGACATCTAGAAGATATCAGGTCTCTCAGATAAAGAGAAAGAGACAGACAGATGGACAGACAAATAGACAATTGAGCAGGACACATGGAGAATACAGAAATAGGGGAATCGTCTCACACACATATATATATATACTCAGAAAGAGAAAGAGAGAGTGAGTGTGTGAGCGAGAGAGAGAGAGAGCGAGAGAGAAAGAGACAGAGAGAGAGAGGAGGGGGAAAGGGGGTGTAGGTTAGGATTCCTCATTTCTCCCTCTCCTCCAACAGTGGCGTGACACTTTCACTGCAAATCTGAATCGACTTCCCTGTGACAGATCGCTCTACTGAGTCGACTTTACTCCACATTACACTCAGTAATGAAAAAAGAAGGAATAAAATACAGAAAAACAGCCAGTAAATGAAAAACAGAGAGGCAGGGGAAGTGGAGAGTGCTTGTCAAGACTACCAAAGGAAGATGGCAGATTGAAAAATACGTGCATAACCCTAATTGTCCCATTGTGTACAGATTCAAGTCAGACAATGTCTTAATAAACGAGTGCTTTTAGTTAGACGAATAGCAGGAAAATGGTTAATGATGAAACAAAAACAAACGTGACTGTTGATTGCAGAAAATCGTCTAAAATACTATAAATCTTCTGTGTCAATTGAGGCTACCAACAGAACGCAAAATAAGCATAGATCGTGTATTTATTTTTAAATCAATAATTCTAACCAGAGATAATTATTTTGGATTATCTGGCTTGTGCCTTATCCAAGCACATTGTTCAGCCTTTCTCGGCCGTGTCACCAAGTCCTGACCTTGGGTGTTATTTAAACCCCCACTTTGTTCTGCATGAATAAGATTCAGTCAGTGGCCCAATGTATATATATATATATATATATATATATATATATATATATATATATATATATATATAAATAAAAGGAATATTCATCTGATAACAGCATTCAACAGAGTCCCATAATGAAGAACAAAAGCATGTGACCTACCCTTTCTATTAAACTAAAGGAAAAAAAAAAACACCTCTGATCATTCGGCGTAAAGTGGCACTGTCTGTCTGTCCGTCTCTCTGTCTAGCGATCACTCAGTCAGCTTGTTTGCAGATCTGTCTGTCTGCTTTTCTGTCTGTCCGTATGTCTGTCTGACTACAAATCTGTCAACCTGTGTCTGTCTTTGTACCTGTCTATCTATTACAT